>OY282450.1:37405128-37587628 GCA_958295655.1 Palloptera scutellata | reverse complement strand
GGAGTTACCAGGTGTACAAGTATGCAACCGGCAATGACGTCTCTGTGTCGCTAGGTAAAACTATACGCTCTGTAAAACAAAACCATTGGCACCATTTCTTCGCATTTAGTTCTGTCAACAATGTTCAGTTCATAAACAAGCAAGTTTCATACAACAACATACTTTTTTGCGCTCGTAAAAATGTCGAATTTTGTGGCTACAAACTACAATATGCAGACACCATTGATGTTCTGTTTCCAATTGAAGAAATCTGCTTTGGAATCTCATCGAATGCTTGTGGAAGCTTACGGTCAGCATGCTCTAGGCAAAACACAGAATTACACTGCAACGAGTGGTTCAATAAGTTTAAAAGTGACGATTTTGATGTGAGCAACGAAACGAAGAACGTGGACGACCACAGAATGGCCGAATTGCAAGCTTTACTCGATGAGGATGATGATCAAACGCAAGAACAACTTGCAGAACAATTGTGGTAAATGTGACCCAACAATTCATTTCTCAACTCCTGCTGTTTAAAAGACATGGGATTGATTTTGAAGGTGGGAAGATGGGAAGATGGGTGCCGCATGAATTGACTGAAAGACAGCAAGAAAATCGGAAAACCACCTGTGAGATGTTGCTCGCCAGCTACAAAAGCAAGTCATATCTTCATCGAATTGTTACTGGCGATGAAAAATGGATCTATTTCAAGAATACCAAACATAAAAGATCATGTAGTATGTTAAGCCAGGTAAAACTGGTCAAATTGAAAGTAAAACCAAATCGCCTCGGAAGGAAGATAATGCTCTGTGTTTTCTTTCTGGGATCAGTGATCTGGTTTGACCTTCTGAAACCAGGTGAAACAGTTACTGGTCAACGCTACCAACAACAATTGGCAGATTTGAACCGTTTGAATAGTGCTTTGTGCCAAAAACGTCCAGAATATCAAGCTAGGCAACACGAAGTGGTTTTTCTTGATGACAATGCACCATCTTTACTTTACTTTTAATAGCACAACAGCCCATGGAGGGCCTAGGCCGAGCTTTTCGCATCCACTCATGTTGAGCGTGTTACATTTGTACATGAATGGAAGGGTC
Organism: Palloptera scutellata; assembly: GCA_958295655.1. Classification (NCBI taxonomy): domain Eukaryota; kingdom Metazoa; phylum Arthropoda; class Insecta; order Diptera; family Pallopteridae; genus Palloptera; species Palloptera scutellata. Next base: position 37,586,552 of record OY282450.1, on the reverse strand, counting down.
CTGCAGTTTAATGCCGAATCCGAACGGCGAAGTGAAAAGTTTTTCATAGCAATTTTTACTCTTGCAGGTTTGTCATTGCCTGTCAAGAGGTGGTGCCGGATGCCTTGTAGAAAAATTATTTTTTCAAATTTTTTTGATTTTGCCTGTGCCGAGATTCGAACCCCGGACACTCTGCGCAGCAATCCAACGCACTACCACCACGCCACAGCGACAATGCACCATCACATCGAACAAAACAGACTCGGGAATTGGTAGATTCGTACTTGGCTCCATCTGACTATCACTTATTTTCATCAATGGGGCACGCACTTGCGTTTTCTTGTATTTTCTTAAAATAAATTCCCGGTTTCATAGTTGTACACCTGGTAATGTTAATTATAATGTTATAATGAAGGAATTCTGAGGAGGACTCTTGATAATGTTGAAATAAATGTAGATTTAGATTATAGTGTAGATGCAATTTTAACTGTCAAAGTGCCTAAGTTTAAGTTTTCGAAGTTTTCTCCGACCTTTGTACGTTGTTGTTTTTTTTTTGCCATGGTATTGCTTTTACTTTGTGGAAGATAGTTAAGAGAAATTGTTAACGGTTTAGGGCTTACAAGCATAATCTTCTTTAACGGCACATCAGCCCATGGAGGGCCTAAGCGGAACTTCTCTCCGTTCATGTTGTGCAAAAGCAACAATTTTATGCTGATTCGGAACGACATAAAATTGAAAAGCTTTTATTAGGCAATTCTATGTTTGCCATTGCCTGCACCACATGAAATGTGTGACGTTTAGAAGCAAAACCTGGTATGGAGTTTTGCTATCCTCATTCACTACTTTCATTTAAGGTAGGCGGTTCTGGGTTCGCAAAAATTCCCTTCGAAATGGTTGCATAGTGTAATTGACAGAAAATATCATTCACAACTGGGAATCGAAAATTCCCGAAGTAAATCCTATAAAATCAGAAGTCTGAAGAATATGCGGAGACTTTGGGTAAAAACACACCAGCTGGTAGCACTGGCCAAGAGGTGATGCCGTCTTGTCTTTCTTCTACGGTGGCCACTTCTAATACAATTTTTGTAGAATTTCAAATACTTCTAAACTTTGAAAATTTTTGATATTAGTGTTGTATTATGTTGCCATTTATAAAGAGCAATAGCTAGGCTGTGAAATTGAAATATGATTAGGAACAGCACCCAAAATAAAAGGTGTGGCAAAAGAAATGTCATCATGTTAATTTGTCATAATATTTGCAAATGCCATCAAATGTCATTGTGCTTTGTCACATACTTATGTTATAGACAGAAACACCAATTTCCGGGCCGTCAGATATCCTTTTTTGGCGACTTGAACTAGCCAGCCAGATCACCAAATCTAACTGCATCAGACTTCTTCCTTTGGGGCTTGTTAAAATCTCGCATTTAACACAGCCTACTACAAACCTTGCAAGTCACATGGAAGAAGAAATCAAATGTTTTGCGAGCAACAATTCAAAATGCTGTAAAACGAACAAACGAGAAAATGTGCATTAATTTTTCAACTTAATGTCATAAATTTTTCAACTTAATGTCATCAATTTTACATCTTCAAATAAATTTGCCATCAAAAACAGAGTCCAACTTTTTTTTCGTTTGTGACAAAATGGCAGCCAATTCACAATTACGGTTTTACTTTTGCCCCACCTTGTATTTCTGTGTGCTGTTCATAATTATTTGAATTGCAATATCTAAAATTTATTATAATATTTGTTGGCATTTTTTTTTTTCAATGTACTCTTCACTATAGAACTTCAATTTCGCTGAAACCTTTTACTTGGGTTAGCTTTACTGGCTGCGTGCTCTGCTCGCATAGACTTTTAACCTAAAAATTCCTAAAAAATACATACACATGCAAACGAACGCACCTACACAGTCACCCACACACACATACACATACACACATATACATATATTTGCAAACGCTCATACCAGTACATAAATCTATTGCTACGATTTTCGAAAATTGTACTTTGAAGAGTTTAATTTTGCGTTTCTGTTCCTATTTTCTTTTCTTTTTTTTACATTTATTACCTGCAACTTACAGTGTTCAGTGCTGCCTACATTTTTGTTGATTATTTTTTTTGCAGTATTTGGTTACTTACATTTTTTTTGTGGTACGTTTTTCATTTTACTGTTCTTGTTGCTGGCAATGGCTTTTAGATACAGCAGCAATTTCCACTAGCAATTTCCACGGTTGCTGCCAGTATTAACACGTGCCGCCGCTGAAAATTGTAAATCCTAGTACAATTTTGAACGTACTCCTAGGTTTATGTTTTTCTAGGAGACTCCTGGTTGCTTTTTGCAGAAATGGAACTGAAAAATGTGTAAAACAAAACAAAATTCAAAAAAAGCAGCAGTAACTCTGCTTAAAAAGAAATTAAGAAAATTTATATATAAAAACAAAGTATAAGGCAGGCCAAAAAAGGAAAATTGTTGCTGCTGCTGCTTGCCATTGTTTTTGGTTTTTTTTTTTTAGTAATTTTCGTAAAATAACAATTACAATTACAGCGGTTGATGTTGCCAACTGCAGCGTTACAACATTTTCTTATCTTTTCTTTTTATTATGATTGTTTCACTTCCCTGCTACTTGCTTTTTATATTTTCTTGTATTTTCCTTTTTATTTTCATAGGTTTTAATTTGTTAATGGAAAGTGAAGTGGTGAATTCAAAAAACGCACTTAAGTTTTTTAAGTGGATGCGCCTTTTCTCGTAGTACTCCTTCGCTGCAGGAGTGTGTGCGGTAGAAGTGTGCCATAGTGTATTTTAATGTTAATGGAAAATTGAGAGAGTGCGCGTACAACAACAATAGAAAAAACAAAAAGAGGCAGCTTTAAAGTAATTTGCAATTAATGAGGAAAACACCTCCAGAGACAAACACACACACACACACACACAGACTCATATTTAATTTAAAATTAATACACTCTGCACTATGGTTTTACATACATACATACATACATACATGCATACATACATGCATACATACATGCATACATACATACATACATACATGAATACATGCATCCATACATACATGCCATCCATACATGCATACATACATGCATTCATACATGCATACATAAATGCATACATACATACATACATCCATATATACATACATACATACATACATTCATACATGCATACGATGAACTCAAAGTGCCAGACTACTTACTTAGAATGATAGAAAACTACTTCCAAGATTGAACGCTAATTTACGATGCCGATAAGAGTCCAAAACTGTATAGTGTATCAGGAGGAGTTCCACAGGGATCGGTCTTTGGTCCATTGCTGTGGAATGTAATGTACTACAAGTACAGACACAAGAGGATGTCGAAATAATTTGCTATGCAGACGACATTGCCATAGTGACAGTGACGAAAACGCTCGAAAAAGTCGCATCCAAGTGCAACGATGCAATAAAAAGCGTAAAAACGTGGCTTACGAAGAATATGCTCCAGTTAGCAGACCACAAAACTGAAGCAGTACTCATGAGTAGTCGGAAAAAAGTCGAGTAGCTGTTTATTATATATGGTGTACACAACATTCAATCCAGCCCGCACATTAAATACCTCGGCGTTCTTTTGGATCACAGGTTAAATTTTAGAGAAATTTTAGTAAAATAGGCAAGTGAGAAAGCTGCGCGAGTGAGCGCCTGGCTAATGCCAAACATTGGTAGCCCCAAACAGCCGATAAGGAATCTGCTAGCTACTGTTAGCAAATCTACGTTGATGTACGCTGCGTCAGTATGGGCGTCAGCTACCTACTACAAATCGTACATAAAAGACGCCATATCTGCGCACAGGCTCAGACTTCGCTCAGGGTATGCTGTGCATTCCGGACCGTCTCAGCTGAAGCTTCTGGCGTATTAGCGGGCCGATGGCCTATTGATATCGAAGTAAATAAAGCCGCATCACAGCGTAACTTGCGCGAGGGAGATCGGGAACTCCTTGAAGCCGAATACCTAAAAAAGTGGCTCGATAGATGGGATACCAGTACAAAAGGCCGGTGGACTCACGTTCTTATTCCGTACTTATCAACGTGGATAGGGAGGAAGCATGGTAATGTAAATTATCATCTGACACAGTTTCTAAGTGGGCATAGGTGTTTCCGCCAATACTTGTTTAAATACAAGCACGTAGAAGACCCACCCATACTGTCTATTTTGCAACAACAAATACGAGAACGCGGAACACGTACTGATGGAATTCGAGTGAGATTCGAGTGCGCTAGGCATGAACTGGAACAGAACATGGCACAACCAATAACGCCCAGTGGTCTTATACACTACATGCTGAACTCAGAAGAGGCATGGAACGATGCGAATGCCATCTTGACGAAAATGATGCAACAACTACGGCGCGGTGACGAAGCTGTAAGAGCCATAGCGGCCTCAACAATGGATAATAGTTTAAAAAACCTATTTCTGCCTTGCGAAGTTCAATTGGCGAAGCCGCGAGAGTCAATCAGGACAGAGTGGCTCAGGAAGTGGTTTTAGGACGTAAGTAGACTGGAGTGTGAATCGTGCATGCTGAACAGCACGGGGCTGCCAGTATCTATGAATATTTCCCCTACCTTGTCGCATTCATTATACATTCATACATTCATACATTCATACATTCATACATTCATACATTCATACATTCATACATTCATACATTCATACATTCATACATTCATACATTCATACATTCATACATTCATACATTCATACATTCATACATTCATACATTCATACATTCATACATTCATACATTCATACATTCATACATTCATACATTCATACATTCATACATTCATACATTCATACATTCATACATTCATACATTCATACATTCATACATTCATACATTCATACATTCATACATTCATACATTCATACATTCATACATTCATACATTCATACATTCATACATTCATACATACATACAAACAATCAAGTGAGTATTTGCAATTAATGCAAATAAGTAATTCAAAAAGTTTGCGTATGCATTTTCAAAATTTACTTTTAAATGCACTTGAAAGTTGAACGCAATCAAAAGTTGCTCACCATCATCAGCATGAAAAACACAAAAAAAAACAAAAACCTAACCAGAATTGCATAAATTTACATAAGATTAGGCTATCAAATGTCCTTACATCGCCACTGTCTCTTTGTGGTAGTCCATTCTACTTATATACGCCGCCTTTCTCCCCCTCTGTCTATCTCTCCCTGACTCTCTCCCTCTGTCCCTCTCTCCTTTTCTATTTGTCTACTTAGACCGTCATATTCACGCAGCTGTGACAGTTTAGAAATTCATTTGGTAATTTAACATGTGTAGCATTGTTGCCTCACGCACAGTGGACTGAAGAACTCAAACAAATTGGTAAAAAACTAACATTATCTTAAGAATGTAAATTTTTGCATCGTTTTTAATTGTACTATCCAGAATGGAAAATTCTCCGATTCTCCGATGTCTAAGGAATGGGAGTTTATCAAAACAAAATAGTTTTGCCCACACATTAATCGCTACCTTCAAATAACACTGTAAAACAAAAACGAACTTCTGTGTCAAACCTAACATTCATTAAGCCTATTTAATACCCTAGATATAATCTCACAAGATGAAGTTGTCAAATTTAGAAAAATAATTTTCCAAATTAAAAAACAAATCAAAAAAAAGGGAACTTCATTAATATTTCTTAGACTTAGAGTTTTCGAAGCTGAACACAAATCCGAAAACAAGCGGCACTGATATCTATAAAATTTAAGCTGTTAAGGAGCATATGAGCTAATATTTCAAGGTTCTATTGAGGTTGTAGAAGTATTTTATAATGATGAAAAAAAAATTTCTCATAAACTGTGGGTTTTCAAATTTGTGTTCAGCATCGAACAATCGATAGGAATCAAACCTGAGAAATATAAGTAGTGTTGTACAGTGTAATTATTTTACAATGTATAGAAACTATTAGAAACCTTCCATTAGGTGGACGAATGGAAAATAAACTTCCTCCTCCCTTGATTCTCGCTAGCGATCGTGAATAATACTCAGCATAACTCTCAGTGGTCGGTGTGGTGTAGTTGGTAGTTTATTGGCCTTCAACGCAGGGTGTCCGCGGTTCATATCTCGGCACAGGCAAAATCAGAAAGTAGAAAACACAATTTTTCTACACAGGACTACCTCTTGACAGGCTTGAAAGCTTTTCACTGAACCGTTCAGATTCGGTATAAAACTGTAGGTCCCTTCCATTCATGTTCAAATATAACAAACACAACATAAGTGGATGCGAAAAACTCGGGCTGAGCCGCCCATGGGCTGTAGTGCCATTAAAAGAAGAAGATTTACTCTCAATTACAGCAATTTATGATCACTTGAGGCTTTATCATCATGCATACTTACTTAGTTTTTGTACATCGTAAATCTCGACGATTGTAATACTTGTTGAATTTTCAGGATCGTTGTTGTTTTGTAATTTGATAATCATCGCTCTCAGCAATCATTTAGGCCATTGACAACTTCTCGCTCATCATAATTCGGTTCCTTAATCAGCTCGTTCGTAGGGCCGTGGAAAGAAATTATGAACACGGGTGGATAAGAAGATATTCAACTTATGGTACCCTTATTTTTTAAATGTGCTCATAGAGCTAAGCTTTTAGGCTAAGCTTTATACTTTTTAACTTTTTTTGTGGCATCCGTGGCAAGTTTTATCGCATAGCTATTTCGAAAATTCGTCACAAATAAATTTAGAATTTTTTTCCAGAAGTTATTACTGTTTAATATTTTTACATGTTCTGGCTTTCAAATTGTACTATTTGAACAATTTAAAATTATTATTTTTCTCATCACTTTTAAAGCCCAGGTAAAGAGAGCTGCTGAGACTACAGTCGACCAAACTTTTAATAAGTAAATGGGAAAAATGGAAGATATTTTTAAGAACATTTCTAAATTCTTCTTTTGCTGGCCCAGAAGTACAGGCTTTAATAAAAAGTCTGGACAAAGGGATTATCCTCCCAACCTCTGGGCCTTCTCGGTCGTATATTCTTGGTCATAATAAATCAATGTGGTCGTGATCGATATTCTTGTTCAACGTTCTGGATCTTTGGAGTTTTTATACTTCGCTGTTCACGATCTTCATATATAGTTCTCAATCATTAAAGTTTTCCACCATTGACATTCTTGCTTCAGTTCATTGATTATCAAAATGCAATGGAATTGATTTTCTCTGTAATACATTATCATCATAATTCTGGATCCTAATAGTTCTTGATTATCACGGTTCGGGGTCATCGTCGTAGTGCTCGATCACTATTGCTCTTTATCATCTTTATATACATGAGCCATCATAAATATTCTATACAAATCTGTACCATTATAAAGCACGTTCTTTCCCCGTTAACATAATTTTCGATCACCGTTGTTTTCGATTCTGATTATTATAATTTTCAAATAACTTCTGATCTATCTGATACGAGCAAATTTTGATCATTCTAGATCGGTGCTAGCCACATCACACACAATAAAATTTTGCGCTTGTGATAACACGTGCTAACAAATTGTCACGCCCGCTGTTCGAAACGTGCAATAAATAGTAGGTCCAACCGTGTGACATCACAATGAACCGTTCTATCCTTAGTGTGTCCCTGGACAGCCGCGGTCATCATTTTTCCGGATAATAGAAAGGCGAAAGGAATTCACTACCCAATGAACAATAATAAATTGGATTCCATTCACCACCAGTTCCGTTGAATGCATCAAAGTATGTATGTAGCACTAGTGGCGTTGAAAAAAACTCTCACAAATTGGCACAACTCTTAAGCTGATGATTTCTAACACTTATGGTACCAAGTTGAAGTAATTCGTGGTTGGTGACACTGTGCAGCATCAACATCAACATGCTGCACAGCGCAACTTTAACGATAAAGTTTTTAATTTTTTCGCTCGTAACTTTATATAAAAAAAAAATTTTTATTTTTTTTGTTTTGTTGTTGTTTTCTGTTTTTACCAAACCAAATCTTTGTGGTGCATTACAATTTCGGAGTAAAACCACATAATACTCATGCCGCATCAACTAAACACCACAAAAGTATCTCTCAAACAGTCATTCAATAAAAAGCAAAAAGCAACAAAAAAACAAAAGCACCCAAGAAGAAGAAGAAGAAGAAGAAGAAGAGGAAACTTCATCGTTGCAACTCAAGTTGAGTGGAGAGCGCCAATATAAAAAATAATAAGGTTACTTCAACCGAGAGACACACACACACTCACAAACACAAAATATTATGAATTTTTTTTGTTTGTTTTTTTGGAAATATTTGGAATTCAGTTTGTTGGCTAAAGTTCAAAAATGGTCAACGCTGCCTGCCTTAATCGTAAAACATTCGAGTGATGCTGTCTTTTTACTTAGTTGCTTGCTTGCTTGCTTGCTCTCTTTATCTGCTTGCATATGATGGGGGGGTGAAATTGTTTGTTGTTATTGATTGCCACTAAAATATTTATTATTAATTACTTAACATTAATAGCGAATTATGAACGAAACAGGAAGAAGAAATTTTGTAAAATTTATCCACAAAACTCAAGTTCAACCGCAAAACACTGGAAGTAGTTAAATAAAAGATAAATACTTCAACCATTTCACTTTCTTGTACAAGGCCGCAGTAAGTAAATAGCAGACAATAGCAGCCAGCAATAGCCGCATCAAAATCAAATAATCGTTACTCTCCTCGTTGCCAACAACAACAACAACATCACCAATATCATCAGCATCGTCATTTAATTTTCAGCATGATTTTTCTTTCCCCCATTTTTAATTGCTAAGCACAAGTATTTCGGTATGTGTATGGGATACGTGTGCGTGTGTGTGTGTGTGTGTATGTGTGCATGTATGTGTTTGCCAAAAAGTATGCTACAAAATGTATAATAAATAATCTAAATAAAATAGGAAAACACGAACAGAAAATTTCGTTAATGCCAAAAAGGAAAAGCTGAATACCCAATTTCCGTTCTTTTGGCAATTTTATTTACGATAAATATATATATAGTTTATTTTCATGTACGAGTGTGTGTGTGTGTGTGTGTGTGTGTATGTGCAAGTGTGTGTGTGTGTGCTTGTCTATACATTTGTGTATGTGTGGCATTTAATGGCATACTGTATTGACCCTGTTATTTTCTTCCAGCTATTTACTTTTGGCTCATGCACATATTTGCCCTGCTACTAAATGCCAAATTACATTATTAATAAATTTTAATGTGAACTTTGTGGTATTTTTCTGCTTTTTCGGAATTCGCTTTCTCTTTTCTACCTCAACTGCCCATTCATTTGCGTTGACGATATTAATGAGCATGGAATTTCATCTTCTTCATTCTTTTTACTTCTCATTCTTTTATCAGTTTCTCAATTTTATTTTTTATATTTCTTTCTTTGGTATTTTTGTTTAATGAGTTTCTGATATTTAGATTGTTGGTTGTTTTTGTATTGAGTTTGCGTAACAATTCGGGTTGTATTCGATTTATCTTAGTTGCAAATGAAATATTGGTAAAATTTAAGGAAAAAAGCAAACATGGAAACAACAATATTATATAAATTAAATTTTTTTCATTTCCATTACAACGAATTGAAATTGCAATGCCTTTCCCTTAAATTCCATTAAGATTCGTCAAGGGAATTGGAACAGGAATTTGAGAAAAATAGATTGCGATTAATAATTACTTGTAATGTAAGAAGGAAATATTTAAAATACATTACAGAGGAACTGAGAAACGCAATTACAAATTACAATCACTTGTAATGGAATTGTAAAAATAAAAACTACAATTCCAATTTCAATTGGAAAAGTAATCAATTCTTTTGACATCATTCTAAAATAATCTATTACAAATAACAATTCCTTGTAATTTGTAATCATGCGTAATTCAATTCTTAAAGTAACGATCCCTACCCAGCTCTGTCAATGAGTCAACGGCTAACGATTTATCTAAATCGTCCTTTCTATATAAAAGGATAATTTTTTCGCTACTTGGTTTTTGAAGTTTATATTTCTGACAGTTCACGAGTGATTCTTGACATGTGTCAAAGTAAAAACTGCTCAGTTTGGTTTGCCATTTCATCATGAATAGACTTACGCCTGAACAACGTTTGCAAATTGTGGAAATTTATTATCGAAATTTGTGCTCTGTGAAAAATGTGTTTCGCAAGCTACGTCCATTTTATGGTCAACATAATTGACCCACAGATAAGGCTATTCACCTCATTGTGACCAAATTTCGCACCAGTTTCACTTTATTGTACATCAATCCACCAAAATCGAAGAGAATATTGCTGCTGTATCCGCCTGTGTTGAAGAAGATCGCGATATGTCCATCCCGCGCCGATCGCAGCAATTGGGTTTGAGTTATTCGATCACCTGTAAGATTTTACGTAAAGATCTCGGATTAATGCTATACAAAATAAAGCTGGTGCAAGAACTGAAGCAAGAGGGCCAACCACAACGTCGATTTTTCAGTGAAGGGGCCTTAGAAAAGCTGGAAGAGGATCCGTTTTTTTATCGCAAAATTGTCTTTAGCTACTCAGTTTTGGCTCAATCGATACGTGAATAAGCAGAATTGTCATATTTGGAGTGAAAGCCAGCCGGAGACAATTCGGCAGCTACCAATGCATCCCGAAAAAATCACTGGCTGGTGGTGTCATTGGGCCATACTTCTTTAAAAACAATGAAGGCCGCAACGTTACGGTCAATGGAGAAAGCCAGCGTTGAATGCAATATTTTTTTTTGCTGAAAATGCAATAATAGGACTCGGCCAACATGTGGTTCCAAAAGGACGGTGCCTCATGCCACTTGCCACACTGCACCCGAAACCATACATCAATTGAGAGGCGAATTTGGTAAGCAGTTAATCTCACGTTTTGGTGCAGTTTGGTGCGATTGGCCACCAAGATCGTGTGATTTGACCCCGTTAGACTATTTTTTGTGGGGTGGAGCTATGTTAAGTCTCTTATCTATAGGGACAAGCCAAACATGATTGCTGCTTTGGAAACCGAAGCCAACATTGAACGGCGTCATTGGTGAGATTCCGAGCTTCCGGCCGAAATGTGTGAAAAAGTGTGCTAAAAGTGGAGCTTCAGAATGGAGCACTTGATGTGTAGCCGCGGGCAACATTTTAGTGAAATTATCTTCAAAAAGTAAATGGCAAGAATTGATTTATCAATCCACATAAAAATTTAATTCAATTATGTAAAATTTTTGAAAAACTAAGCTCTTAAAGAATCACCCTTTATTCTGTAGTGTTTACATTATAAGCAATTGATCGCTATACACTTAAAGATTGGATTGAGAAAAGAGGCTGTCAAGTGAATACCAAACTAAACTATCCTGTTAATGGAGATTTACAGTTAATTACAACATTGCAGCAATATACTATAGATTACGCATGCATTGCTACAAGGAAAGCAATATATTTTTTTTGAGTATTTTTTAATTTACGAGAAAGATCTTTCATCGTTGAATACTGGATTCATGTAATTCCTGTGAGTTGATGTTTTTGTTATTTTTGTTTTATTCACCTTAATATTTGAGAGAGATAACGCTACATCGCTACATATAAAAGAATATATACCTAATTATCCCATGCGATATATACTTGTTTCCGTTAAATAAACGTGTGCATGCACAATCATCAGATTAAGGCAAGCATGCATGATTAACAATTATTCACATTATACTTATATTTTTTTAGTTTTAGAATAGTTATTTTTTTTGCAATTATAAACAAAATCAAATAATGAAAAAAAAACGCATATGTCGTATTTTAAATCTCAAATAAATAAATAAAATTTATAATTTTTAACTGAACTTATTTCCACTCTTTAAGTTACCTTAGTGTTGATGGTATAATATGAATAAATGAACATGGTATAACGCTTAAAATTAGGCTTTAAATTTTGCATTTTTGCAGTATTACCATTTAATAGAATTTTCTTTTGTCATAATAAATGAATTATTCATTTAACCTGAAATAAGAGGAAACCTGAAACTGAGGAGTTTTTGTTGGAATACTCTATTGAAGCTTCCACCGTATAAACATCGATTAAAGCTTATTAATCTACCGACATTGATAAGCAGAAGAAAAATGCTGAATATAACATTTCTTGTAAAGCTTTTGAATGGCATTCTATCATCTTCGTATTTACTAAACGAAATCATCATCTTCGTATTTACTAAACGAAATAAACTTTAATAAACCCTGTAGAAGCTCACGTTATTTTATTCCTATTAAACTTAGCATATGCAAAACAAATTATGCTCAAAATGATCGTTTTCGTGGAATATGTAGAGATTTTAATGAACATTATAATTTATTCAGCATTTCCGATTCTCTGGAACACATCAAAACAAACTTACTTATCATATTAAATCAATTAACAGCTGATGATTTCACATCTGTAGTTGTAAAGAATGCCTATTTGGATATACGCGGCTCATTACATATTTTCGTGTAAAGCGGTTGCGTCGGTCACCGATCCATTCGTTATGTGGATGCGCCCCTCGGTGGTGTTGGGCGGGAGGAGGGTCCGTTGGGATTCGTTCGTAAAAAAAAAAAAAAAAAAAATTCTGTTCGTGGTCTGGAGTAGTAATATTAAAGTAAGGTAGTAGTGTATTCTAATGAAGTCAGCCCTCTAGAATCCAAAGGTAGGGTTGAATTCGTCATGGGCATGATCAGCATGTAGATCAGCTTACTCCAGCATTATTATTTTTGCCAAACCTGTCAGATACCTCATATGTTTACTCCTTTTTTTTATAACTCCTTTATTTTAACCAAACACGTGAATTTTATTTAGTAATATGTGGAATTGTTCAGGGTACAAAACTCATCCATATCTCGCGAACTAGCTAGCAGGCAAGCCAGCTCGTGCAATCGTACCCTTCGCACATTCAAACATGTTCTTGGGTTAGAGGAGTATATTCTGTCTAAAGATGATGACTCTCACCTATAATTCTCATTATTGTACACAGACAATTGAATTACAGATATCAACACCATTTATAAAACAGATGTGAATTAAACAAGGCTGCTCTTTGCTATTTGCGCTTTTACCCGATGACCTCATCATGGGACTTTCTGATGGACTCAATATTAGCAAAACGAATGTAGACGCATTTCAGAAGCATGATGACAAATAGTCATACTGGCCCACTTCCCGATTATTCTAATATTGCAGCATATGGTATCTGACGATCAACGCAAATAAATCTTTGATGATGGTGATCAAAAAAGAGGCCGACACTTGCCCGCGAGTTCTGTAAAATGCAAATTACCGTGACACTCTGCATTGCTTCATATTATATATAGTATTTACATACACTGGTATCACATGCGATAAGTGATACTTAAAACTACTAAACTTGCGATTACCAAAAATTATAGCCACATTCCTTTTCTGTTGAAAGAAAAGAAAACATTTTTCAAATCGTGAAACGAAATCGATCAAGAATATACTTAACTGCTGCACTGTGGTCTTTTGAAGTTCTGAGAAGAGAAAATATCTAAAAATATTGCCACTAGTTGCAGAGAAGAATGCTCAAAAAAGTAAAGCAAAAAGAATTTATAAAAATCTGTATTACAATTTTGGTGATAAAAAAAAAAATTATTACAAGTTACACAGTATACAAACACACTATATCACAGAATAATATAGACAGAAAATAATGGAAGGAAATTTCAGAAATTCAGCGGTCGCTGTGGCGTAGTGGTAGTGCGTTGGACTGCTGCGCAGAGTGTCCGGGGTTCGAATCTCGGCACAGGCAAAATCAAAAAGAAGAAAAAAAAATTTTTCTATACGGCATCCGGCACCAGCTCTTGGCAGGCAATGGCAAACCTACAATAGTAAAAATTGCTATGAAAAGCTTTACACTTCGCCGTTCGGATTCGGCATTAAACTGTAGGTGCCTTCCATTCATGTACAAATATAACACGCACAACATGAGTGGATGCAAAAAGCTCGGCCTAGGCCCTCCATGGGCTGTTGTGCCATTAAAAGTAAAAGTAAGTAATTTCAGAAAAAGAGTGATTATGATCGAAATGAAAAAGGATTTGGCTGACTCTCAATTCGTGAGTATTATTATTGTTAACACTTACTTTTAATGCAAATAATGTATTATGTAAATGAACATTTGAAAAATAATCTACCACAACCACTACTATTCTGTAAGTGAAGCTTTTCTCACCACTCAATTATCAGATATTTGCAGCTACTTTTGCTGACGTTATAAATTGAGTTAATTATTTTAGATATTCACCACCCTCAATTAAAATGTCTATGTGTCTACACTTTTGATTGACTGCAGATATTCTAGAAGCTTAACCACAGCAGCGTTTGGTAATTCCAATACTTAATATCACTGGGTATAGGCATACAACTATAGATATAATTTATGCATGTACATCGTGACGTATGAGTAACATTAATTATTTCTTTCAATAATAATTTGCATAGAAATTATCTTCGCATGAAATTCAAATTCACTTCATTAGAATTGCCCACAAAAACAAAAATTATAATATACTCAATAAAATTGAAAATTTCACGAACTAACAACCAATAATATAAACCTTAAACTTTTTCAATCTAACTGCAACTAACTTTTCCTTTAATTTTTTTTTTTTTTGTATTTAACCACATAAAATTTTTTGTGGTTTTATTTTTCCTTCAAAAGCATTTTGCTTATACTGATTTTGTTTTTCTGATTTCTGTTTTTTTTTTGTTTTTCCCAAAATTTACTGTGTGCATAAGTGCTCCAGAATTTCATTTGCTGCTGTTAAATTACTAAGCTAAAGTGAAATGCATACGGTTAGAAGAGGAGCTAGATGTAGTATAAATGTGTGCCGCATATGTGCATGCCTGTGTATGGTTGGATGAGTCAGCAAGAGCAAGTGTGTGTGTGTGTGTGTGTGTATGCGAATAAGTGCATTTACGTTTTCCAAGCCATTTACACAAATTTTTAGGCTTTTTCTAGTTAGCAATTTCAACCTTCGCTTGTACATATTCGTTTCTATGGTATATTAATATTTCTTTTTTTGTTTCTGTGATTTTTATTCTCCAACTTCAGTTTGCTGTTGATGTTGTTTTTTTACAAAAAAAAGAAGTGACTAAATGCACTTGTGGTACTGCTTAAGTGTTAAATTGCAATTGGTTTTGAAAGAGCTGGAAGGATGAATGTAAATAGAGAAAGGGAGAGGGAGAGAGAAGCGCATGAGATTTCTGTGTTAAAAAGTGCAGGAAATAAGTGTAATGCTAGTGAACAATATTAATTAATAAAGTTTAGTGTTTTTGTTGTGCTGTCGAAAATAACAGCAAGCAACAGAAGTAGTAGAAATAAAGGCA
Organism: Palloptera scutellata; assembly: GCA_958295655.1. Lineage (NCBI taxonomy): Eukaryota > Metazoa > Arthropoda > Insecta > Diptera > Pallopteridae > Palloptera > Palloptera scutellata. Next base: position 37,571,175 of record OY282450.1, on the reverse strand, counting down.
ATAGGCAGCAAAAATAACAAAAAAAATATATAGTAGAACAACAGCTAAACAAAAATCTTTGAAAACCTAATGAACTGTCACTGAGTGCAACTGAAGCGATAGCAGCAGCAATAAAAATAAAAATAGCAACAGTAGCGCCAGCAGAAATTGCTGCAAAAATAACTGCAAATTTATATAGCAACTTCAGTTTACTAGATATTTCTGCATTTTTTAATGAATTCCATCCGAAAGCTTTTTTATTTTCAACGTGCAAGCACAACCCAATAGGTTTTTCATTTTCAGCCTAAAGATATGCTACGAAAAAACAAAATTTGAGTGGCATGTTTTTCACTTCAACCGAATTCAAACCACTTACACTCTCTCTCTCTCTCCTGTATCCGCACTTCCAAATATGTGGCAATAAAAAGTGATTCTACTTCTCAATACACAGTGTGCTCCTCTCGAGTAAGTGCATGCAATTTTCGTTACGCCAATTAACTGAAAATGACAATACAGCAGCAGCAACAGTAACAGCATGAAACACCAACTGCAGCTACAACGTATAACGATGGCAAGCAACATTCAACCACATGCAATGTGCAACATTAATATCGAGCACAAATCGCTCGACGAAATACATGCAAACGATTCGTTCTATGAATTTCAGCAAAAATTGACAACTGAATGACAGCAACAATTGCTTGCTTTTCCTGGAACTCTATAAACTTTGTTGCTATTAAGCTTTGCAACTCAAAAATAGTTATTAAAAGAAAATTTGAAAAAAAAAAATTATTATGAAATTTTAAATAATTTCCTCTTTTTCATCACACTCGTTTGTAGTTTATATGACAACTAGAAGGTGACCAACAATATCAACGACTTCGACAGCTTCTACAATAAGCGCTCACTTCGGCGTCTATAATATTTTTCTAACTGTACTCATATATGTGAAAACTTAAGAAAAAAACCTAATTAAATAAAAATGCACAGAAAAAAAAAAAAATTTATTGCCAAATAAAATAAAATTTGTGCCAATAACACAAACCGAATGAGCGAGAAAGAAACTGAGCGACCTCGGAAAAACAAGCAAATAAACAAACAATGAAAACTTGCTGAAAATGCAATAAACCCATTTAAAAATGTGCAACACAACATGGCGACCGGAAGTGGTAAATATAATGACGAGCTGCTGTTTTGCTGACTCTGCGTATGCATTTTTGGCTTTGTTTGCTGGTTTCCTCCCCTTCCCCCCCCCCCTCCGCCCTTTCTTTCCTTTCCTTACCACTTTGTTGTAATTGTAGTGCTATGTAGTTTTGTTGTTTGTGTTACTATTTTATTTGTAATTTTCCCGCCGCACAGTGATTCGATTACATACAACGGATGGAAAAAAGTGGAGGGAGTTTCATGATATTTGGGAAATTTCACAATAAATCGGAGATGGCTTTGGCTTTGTATTTTTGAAAAGCTTGGCTACTTTTAGGGTCATACTTACTTACTTCATCTTACTTAGCTCGCACTACAACCGATGATCGGTCTTGACCATTTATTCAAGGCCACGGAGAAGCCCGCCGCACACATTAGTTAGCTCACGGACGGGTGTCAGATCGATATCCAGGGGACGCCACGAGGAGGCTGAATGTCAAATTGAAACATAGAAGCGCAAGGATCGAACAGGGACGCACCTGTGACTGTCACGAACTTTACGAACCTTGTGTCCTACGGCCCAGGCCCTCCCCCTTTTAGGGTCATGTTTAACTGAAAACTGCGAAAGTATTGTGTTTCGACAATTTTTTTAGCCGTCCGCCCAACCAACGCTTACCCGGGTGATCTTTTTGATTTTCCTTTGTTAATACCTTGGTAAGTTTTAATCCAATTTTAAAACGATATCGACTTACTGAACAAGCTCTCGATTTATGAGGATGAACCGAACGGTCAATTTTTGTACTTAGTTTGACTGACACTGCTCTTTACGCATATAGCGTCTGATTCAGATACTTCTGATACAGATTTGACGTGTGTTCAACAAAATTTCGCTTGTGCTTTATACTCCGGAACCTCATTCGTCTAAAATTCCTTAATACCATAAGCTTCGAAAAAAGGCTTTCATATACTAAACAATAGTTCCAGTAACTATTTTTGCTTTTTAAAACCTCGACATTCAAGAGGGAGAAGACTAGACTTTCACCCGAGAGGTTGGGGGTTCGACTCCTCTCTTGATGTGGTAGTTAATACTCATAAGACTTCATATATGTATTTCTACCGATATGAAGTGAATGAGAATTATAAGAAAGTGTACAAGTACACCTCTTGCCGATATGAAGTGAATGAGAATTATAAGAAAGTGTACAAGTACGCCTCTTGGTAGGTAATGTCAAAACCATCAAGTGATAACAAATTGCCACCCCGTCGATTCGAATCGGCTTTAAACTGTAGGTCTATCCATGGTATATGGTATGACTTCGTTACCCTACACTTACCCACTTAAACCTTCTACTATCCCTTTTTTGGCCAAGTAGAATAGTCCAGCAGACTGAGTGCTATGGCAGATCTATGCGCCTCCTGACCATATCCAAGTCTAATCTGTAAATAATTTTTGATCTGGTCAATATTAGAGGAAAAGCTCTTCGCTCAAGCTCTCGATGAACTGGTTTCTTTTGCTGTGCAATATTGTTCGCTTGATGGAGTAATCTGACCGCCTTTGGTTTTATTATTTATGATAAAAAACTATTTTTTACATCTCCATTTCTGTGCTTCTGGACATTTAGAGCACGGAACTATGTTTTAGCTGGGACATAGTAACGTTCCCAGCGAAACTCAATAAATTTGAATTCATTTCCCAAGTCGGTCTACTCGTTTGGCATCTTCCATGTCATATTCCACTTTGCCAGCTCTTTGACCAATGGAAGTGTGTGTTCTCAGTGCAGACTGAGTACAGCACACTGGTTTAAGCCTTAGTAGCAATCGCATTTACATTTACATACAAAATTCATCTGTGTGGGTATTGGTAAAGAACGCATACAAAAATCGTTGGCAAGGCAATGGTTAAAATGATTTAAAAAAGCCAGAGAATATTTGGTATTAAGCAAAAGTACAGACTACATTTTAAAAGAAAAAATCAGCCTATAATTTCACGGGCAGCATTTCCAGCACTTTGGTCATCAAAATTTGAGAATTTCTAGATTTTTATTATTTATTAAAATATAGAATATTATTGGAAATGCCAAAGAATACTTAGGGCAGTTGTTTTCTTTTCAAAAATAGTCAATGTACTTAGTCAATGTAAAAATTAAACTGTGCAAGTTTTGATAAAAAACTATGTTTTAAAGTTATTCTCACATTTAAACAATTAATGTAAAATGCGAAAAGCTCGGCCTACGCCCTCCATGAGCTGTTGTGCCATTAAAAGAAAGAAAAACAAGAAGAAGATTGTGAAATATTGCTTGTAAATTCATATAAAATTTTGATAGGTTTTTGTTCGATGAATTTTCCTACTTTTTCCTATAACACGAATCACTGTGCGGCGCTGGCGCCTCGTCAACATAATTTGTCATGTTAGCGCACTATTTTTTTTGTTTTGTTTCCAAATTTAAATGCACACACACTCGTATACTTAAGTACAGATGCATATAGATCAGTGGTGGCAACTCCACAGCACGCGTGCGCTATAGCATTTTAGACTTAACATAAACTTACTGGACTCATTTCAATAGAAAAAACAAAAGAAAAGAGTTCAGCAGATAAGCTGTGCATGTGTGGGTGGCCAACACTGATATACTTAGATACATATCTATGTATGTATTATAAGTGTTTTATATATATGGGTGTGTGTGTGTGTGTCTGTGCGTGTGTGTATTATTGCTGTTATTCTTGTTCAATGCGTTGTTCATGTATGTTTTTTTGTTTTTATTTTATTGTTATTTTGATTGAGTTTATTTTTGTTGGTGATTATGTCCCAGCAATTTGTTTTTTTTTTTTTTGTTTAATTTATTTTTAATTTGTTACTTTTTTTTGTTGCTTTACACCACAAAATTCTCGCTTTATTCATTCTGACAAAACAAACTCGTTAACGTGATTTAAATGTTTTCGTGTTTTGTTGTTATCTTGGTTTTGTTGTTGTTTTTAATGACACTTTTAACCTTTTTACTTTGTTATAAAAAATTGAGTGTTGCTGATTTAGTTTATGTAAATTCATGTGTGCGAAATAAAACTATTGCTAGTAAATGAAGTTGTTGCAGCTTAAATAGAAAAAGAGAAAAAAAAACAATTCTATTCGAAAATGGAGTTACTGATCACCCGCGTGATCACCTTCCCAAAAAAAATTCAGGTTCAAATCACATCTGTGGGCAAGAGCTTCCTGAATTAAGGTGGAACTTATAAATCGTATTCAACGACGAGTAATAAATCTGATTGGAGTCAATAAGGTCAACAGCGCTATTGCATCTCTGGGCAGGAGCTTCCTGAACGGAGGTGGAACTTATAAATCGTATGCAACACCGAGTTATAAATTTGATTGGAGTCAATAAGGTCAACAGCGCTATTGCGTTTCAGGGCAGGGGCTTCCTGAACGGAGGTGGAGCTTATAAATCGTATGCAACGACGAGTAACAAATCTCTGATAAGAGACAACAGGTCAACAGCACTATTGCTATTTGAAACTTTATTCTCACATCTCTGGGCAGGAGCTTCCTGAACGGTGGTGGAGCTTATAAATCGTATTCAACGACGAGTAATAAATTTGATTGGAGTCAAAAAGGTCAACAGCGCTATTGCATCTCTGGGCAGGAGCTTCCTGAACGGAGGTGGAGCTTATAAATCGTACGCAACGACGAGTAATAAATTTGATTGGAGTCAAAAAGGTCAAAAGCGCTATTGCATCTCTGGGCAGGGGCTTCCTGAACGGATGTGGAGCTTATAAATCGTATTCAACGACGAGTAACAAATCTGATAAGAGACAACAGGTCAACAGCACTATTGCTATTTGAAACTTTATTCTCACATCTCTGGGCAGGGGCTTCCTGAACGGAGGTGGAACTTATAAATCGTATGCAACGACGGGTAATAAATCTGATAAGAGACAACAGATCGACAGCGCTATTGCTATTTGTAAATTTATTCTATTAATAGTATTAACTTTTAAGAAATAATTGTTCCTTTTACCTGATTTCTACAAATTACTTAAGGAAACAGCAGAGTTACTAATTTTTATTTCATTTTTTGTTTAAGCCCGTTGCACAATTAGGACTTTTTTGTGTTTATATTACTTAACAAAGGTTCACATTGCATCATAATAAAATCATAGGAGCTTAAAACTGAGAACATTATATTTCGCTTAAAAATTAAGACAAATTAAGTAAGACAATTAAGAAAAACTATTAAGTATAAAGGAGAACAAAGGAGAGAAATAAAGAAAGACATACGATCGGAAAACTAGCTTATGTATGTAATATACCATTTTTCTATAGATATTTTTAAACATTTTTAACTGCCAACTTGAAGCGACGATTGTTTGGTTCCGACTTTAATTCACTACTTAGGTAAAGAATTCCATAATTTTACAGCTCTAACGAAGAACATTTTTGATGAAGTGGCAAAGTTTGCAAGCGGAACTATGAGGTTGCAAGTTCGATTAGACTGTGCAAAGATCTGTTTTGAGAATAGATACCAGGTGTAGAAGTATGAAAGCGGTAATGATATCTCTGTGTCGCTAGGTAAAACTATACGCTCTATCAACAATATTCAGTTCATAAACAATCAATTTTCATACAACCACATACCTTTTTCTGCTTGGAAAAATGTCGAATTTTGTGCCTACAAAATACGATATGCCGACATCATTGATTTTCTGTTTCCAATTGAAGAAATCTGATTTGGAATCTCATCGAAAGCTTGTGGAAGCTTACGGCCAGCACGCTCTATGCAAAACACAGTGCAACGAGTGGTTCAATAAGTTTAAAAGTGGCGATTTTGATGTGAGAAACGAAGAACGTGGAAACCATCGAAAAAGTTTGAAGATGCCGAATGGCAAGCATTACTCGATGAGGACGATGGTCAAACGCAAGAACAACTTGCAGAATAATTATGGTAAATGTGACCCAACAGTGCATTTCTAAACTGCTGCTGTTTAAAAGCCATGGGATTGATTGATTGAAGGTGGGAAGATGGGTGCCGTGCCGCATGAATTGAGTGAAAGACAGCGAAAAAATCGAAAAACCACCTGTGAAAAGTTGCTCGCCAGGTACAAAAGAAAGTTATATCTTCATCGAATTGTTACTGGTTACTGGCGATGAAAAATGGATTTATTTCGTGAATCCCAAACGTAAACGATCATATTATAAACCCGGTACACCGGTCAAATCGACAGTAAAGCCAAATCGCTTTGGAAAGAAGACAATGCTCTGTTTTCTGGGATCAGCGAGGTGTTATCTGGTTTGACCGTCTGAAACCAGGTGAAACAGTTACTGGTCAACGCTGCCAACAATAATTGGCCGATTTGAACCGTTTGAACCGTGCTTTGCGCCAAAAACGCCCACAATATCAAGCTAGGCAACACAAAGTGATTTTTCTTGATGACAATGCATTATCACATCGAACAAGAACAAAACAGGCTCGGGAATTGTTAGATTCGTACAGCTGGGAAGCCCTCCCACATGCGGCTTATTCACCAGACTTGGCTCCATCTGACTACCTCTTATTTTCATCAATGTGGCACGCGGGCACGCACTTGCTGAGCAGCACTTCGATTCGTACTAAAATGTAAGAAAAATGGCTCGATGACTGGTTTGACTCAAAAACGAACAGTTTTTGGTGAGGCATTCACAAATTGCCAGAGAGATGGGAGAAATGTGTATGGTAGCTAGCAATGGCCATTACTTTGAAGATTGAAAGTATAACCATTTTTCTTCAATAAACGTATATTTACTAAAAAAAAACCGGTTTCATACCTGTACACCTGGTAGTATGAACAACGAGTATTAAGCAATTTGAGCAAAAATATCATATAACGATAATGGAAGTACTTGCAATATAGTATTTTTATGGATAGTTCAGAGATGTGTTCAAACTTTTTTTTCCAGTATACATATGATATTACTTAGTATACATTGCACTAATATGTGCAACTTGCGCAATGATACACAATCTGAGCTACCATACACCAATTCCTGAGGTGATATTATTTGTACTAAGTACTAAGGTTTTTACGAGTTTTAGTTTAGTGTCTTGAAGAATAAAAGCCGCGGTTTTCCAAAGCTACCTAAGTATATTATACATCTTAGTGTTTGAGTAATTGGCATGATCAATACAATTCAGTGTTGAGTTCAACTTAAAGGACTAGACTACTAACAACCTTCTCATATTTCATAATACTGCCATTTAATGTAATGGGAGAGAAATTTTTCAAATCAAAAAGGTAATGAGATATAGCGATTGCTTTATTCTTATGTGCATTTAAAATAAGGTTGTTATATTTCGATCATGATAAAATTGAACTGAAATCTTCAATAATTCGATAAGTAAATCTTCCGTGAGTCCCATAGGAGCAGAAAGATAGATCAGCGCATCGTCCGCTGAAAAATGGATCGATACAATTTGACAACCCTGAACCATATCATTTACATAAATATGGTACTAAATAAAACTGGGCCAAGGATGGATCCCTGTGGCACACCTGAGGTAACCATTTTTGGCACAGTCTGATTATCTTTCGAAACAACACAGGTGAATTTAAAAAGGCTTTTTCTATTAAATTTAATACAAGGTAGAAATAAAAAACACACACTCACACACATACAAGTATGCAGCAAACATAAAAGGAATCCAACTGTGTGGGGGTAAGATGAATGCATTTGATCCAGCAAATCATATTCATATTTTCATTTACATTTGCACAAACATTGGCTTAAAAAATTCGATACACTCTGGTGTATAATATCGATTTGAAAGTAGCACCACGACACTCACATTCACACATACAATCAAACACACCTTACACACCTTCAAATACACAAGTGTATATTAAAGATAATGCAACCAAACAAAGAGGAAAGCAAAAAAAAAAAAACACACACACAGAAAAGAGTGAAAAAAATAAGCAACACTTTGAAGCTGTTGTATATGCCAAAATTGGAAGTAGAATTGGAAGAAAAAAGAAAAGCAGCTAAGCTGCAAAAATAAGAAGAACAGCTGAAGTATATAGAATAAAACAACAACCGTACATAGGGTAAGATTACGAAAATGAAACGCTGGGATTTTCTAGGTATTTCTGGTGTAGGCATGCCACTGGCAAAGCAAGCCAATTTGGGGCACAATGGAGTGACACACAAATTCCAAATCACCAACAGCAAATTGACGCGCACCGGCTATTAAAGAAGGCAGCGGCGTAAAACTCAATTACAGGAAACGGAAGCAACGAAAACGAGCGAGTCATTCACACTTACATAGACATATGGTAAAAGAAAATTCATAAAAATGCGAACATAGTCCATAAGGATTGAAAGGACTTGCTTGCATAAATATATATTTATTATTTATATAATAAATGTCAAAATTATGACACCAAATGTGCATCCAAAATCCATTGTATAGTGAATAACAACAATAGCACCAACAGCAAAATACAACTACTTATACAACAGCTAAAACCAAAAAATATGCTATATGCAGACATACATACATACCATATACGTATATGTAAAATAGGGACACACATTGCCAGCTGCATGCTGCACGTATGAATTGTAACGCAAACGAAAATTCAATTCGAGTACAGCTTCCGGTGTACCTGTACTAGGTCATAACAAAAACACACTAACACACACACACATATGTATAACATTGTGTGTCTCTGTGTATGTGTGTGTGTGTGTAGTTACGAGTTGTATGGAAATGGGAATAGAAAAGAAACCAGCCACTAGCAGGTTAAGCGCCGCATGGTATGCAACGATAAATGAAACCAAAGGAAAATGAATGCATACTAGTATCGTATAGGTAACAATAAAAGGAAATAACATAAATATTTATGCGTCTCGTTATATTTTCATGTGAGGGGTAATAGCAAAAATAGCAAATGTTACTGTCTGTCTGTCTGTTTTACTTAGTGAATATGCCGATAGCTGTACTGGTACTGGGTACTGATGCTTTACTACATACCATACCATATATGCAAATGGAAAATAACAACAGTAATATTCATATATTATTTCTTCTTTGCATACATACATACATACATACATACATACCAATACAAGTATGTAAATACAACTTAGTAGCAAAGTCATCGTTTCAATATAAAAGAAGAAATATAAGCTCATGACGTAATTTTACTTATTTTTATGCAGTTATGTAGTTAAAAAGTGTAACCTTGCAGCAAATATATACATGAACAGACAAAGCGACAAACGTCGAACATGTGCATGTAACCATCTATGACAAACGTTGCAGCAAAACGCAGAAGCAACATTTTGCGGGTGTTTTTAATATCCATGCGTTGTATGTGGAAACCTCGCACATGAAAATATAATATATGTACTAGTAAGTGTAAACACGTTTGTGGCATAAATGTTGTTCTATACGTGCTTGCACTAGCACTAAAGCACACACACACATATACTATACATACTTAACAAGCAGGTTAAGTTAGAATGTATGAAATTAAGTGCACCCAATAGGAAAGTGTTTGTGCCGTGTGATGTCATGCATACCTAAGCCGTAACCGCTTGAACACTCATATACATTTTTTTGACGAATAGAAATTAACTGGGAAACAATCAAACACGAAATCACTATTGACTATTACCAGTGCAGGTGGAGCATTATTCACACAATTTACACCATTCGTTATGGGTAAGCTATTGCTTAAGCTATTACGCTCAACTTCGAAAATAAGTTAAAAATATGTGGAAAAACTAATGGAAAAAAGCTACTTATAAAGCAGATCGAAGTGTGCAGGATGTTGAGAACCTAAGTGAAAATCAGATCTGTCGCTGAATCCGATCTCTGCCGGAATCGAATTCGGATCTGCGTGCATTCCAAGTTCGGGTTTGAAATTCGATTTGAACATGACGCTGATGAACTCGAAATGTAAGCACTGTAGCGAAATTTCTAGTGGATTAAAAATTGATTCAGGCAGCGATTGGATTCAACAACAGATCTAACAAGTAGGTTGCACCACCCCTTACAAACTACAGTCTGTCACGTAAGAGCGTTTATGGACTAACTTGCAGTCGGTAAAAGAACTTGCACTATATTTCTAATAACATTATAAAGGGAGCTTATCTCCTTCATGCTTTGTCACGAAACATTCAGATGGGAAATAAAATTCGCTGGAGATTTGAAATGCGATGACGAAACTTTTATTGAGAAAAAGATACTCACGCATCGTCTGGCATCGTCACGCTCGATTGCTCCTCGGCGTCACCTGATGCAAATCCAATCGACAATGGGTAGCCATACTTCAAGCATAAGTTCAGCCGTAAAAAAGTTATCGATTTGAAGCAGTTGCCTCTAGAAACTCGACAGAATATGGAGTGTGAGTACAAGGAAAATCTAGTCGAATCACTGCCTAGGAGGTGCCAGGCAATTATCGACCCTGGTGACGATTGGACAAGTATTTACGGAATTGAATTCTAGTCCGAACATTGGACTACATTTGCGAGTATATGTATGAGATAAATTTTGGAAATTATCGAAAAATGTATGCCGCACTTGCTCTTGTCGGCAGTGACGCCAAATCTGAAATTTCTAAATCAACTAGAACTAGTACAAAAAATGGCTTCATTTAACAAATAAAAAGAGTTGAAATTATTTATTAAAATATGAACAATTCGAAAATTAGCGCATTGAGCGCTTTCACACGCTGACATTTTAATGTCAGTCAAATCAAGTTGTTGTTTTCAGAAACGAACACTGAACAAACGAGAAAATGAGCACTTGATTTTTTTGCTACTTGGGTTTTGACGTTTATATTTCGGACAGTTCACACGTGATTCTTGTCATGTGCCAAAGTAAAAACTGCTCAGTTTGATTTGCCATTTCATCATGAATAGACTTACGCCTGAACAACGTTTACAAATTGTGGAAGTTCATTATCAAAATTCTTGCTCTGTGAAAAATGTGTTCCTCAAGCTATGTCCATTTTAGCGACGAGGCTCATTATTGGCTCAGTGGATACGAGAATAAGCAGAATTGCGGTATTTGGAGTGAAGACCAGACCAGCCAGAGACAATTCAACAGCTACCAACTCATCCCGAAAAATGCACTGTTTGGTGCGGCGGCGGCATGTTATGGGCAGTCGGCATCATTGGGCCATACTTCTTCAAAGATGATGAAGGCCGCAACGTTACGGTCAATGGAGAAAGGAATCGGTACCGTTCGATTATAAGACTTTTTTTTTGCCGAAAATGTAAGAATTGGACTCGGCCGATATGTGATTCCAACAGGACGCTGACACATGCCACACGGCACGCGAAACCACGCATCAATTGAGAGACGAATTTGGTAAGCAGTTAATCTCAAGTTATGGTGCAGTCAATTGGCCACCAAGATCGTGTGATTTGACCCCGTTAGACTATTTTTTTGTGGGGCTATGTTAAATCTCTGGGCCATAGGGACAAGCCAAACACGATTGCTGCTTTGGACGCCAAAGACAACATTGAACGCGTCATTGGTGAGATTCCGAGATTCCGGCCGAAATGTGTGAAAAAGTGTGCCAAAATTGGACCTTCAGAATGGACCACTTGAAACGTAATCGCGCGCAAAATTTACCATAAGTGAAATTATCTTTAAAAAGTAAGCGTCAGGAATGGATTTATCGATCCAAATAAAAATTTCATTCACTTTTGTAAAATTTCTGTTTTTTTTCTTTTTAGTTTTCAAAAACTAAGCTCTTAGAAAATCACCTTTTATAAGAGCAAAACATTACTGAGCTATGCAAACAATGTTGTCAAGTCGAATAAAAAAAACACTGCCATCAAATTAAGCAGTGTCTTCAAGCCGAATAAAAAGCGCTGAAAGAAGCATTGCCACCAGATAAAAAATTTTACTTAATTTATTTTTTAAGATCCACCAGAATTGGTAGAAAAAGCACTGATTTGGTAGCACTGCTTGAGAGACTGCCTACTTCTTCTTCTTCTTTAATGGCACAACAGACCATTCATGACCTATGCCGAGCTTTTCGTATCCACACATGTTATGCTGTTCATGCTTTTCTTAGGAAATTTTTACTCTTGGATGTTTGTCATTGCCTGGCAACAGGTGCTGCCACGTAGGCAAATTTTATATAATCTGTTTTTGATTTTTACCAGCGTGGAGATTTGAACCCGACCACACACTGTAATAATCCAGCATACTACTGTGGGCAAAAGTTAGTAAGACTTTGTTCATAATTTCAAATTTTTTTACTCATTCTTCCAAATCTATTTCGTCCCCTTCAAAGTAATCCCCCCCGGCTCCAATACACTTGTGCCAACGTTTTTTCCAATTCTCGAAACAGTTGTTAAAGTCAATTTCCGGAATAGCCTTCAATGCGCTTTCATGTGATGCGATTCATGTTTAATGTCTTCAATTGACTCAAAACGGGGTCCACGAAGCGGTTTTTTGAGTTTAGAATATAGTCAAAAGTCACACGGTGCTAAGTCAGGCGAATAGGGTGGTAGGGTGGTTGCGGAACGATATCAGTCGAATTTTTGGCTGATGAAAATGGTCTCGTAAAACCAATGCAGTGATTTTGGAACCAATCGTGCATTCAGTCTTCTTAGGCCCAAATGATGTTTTAAAATGGTTTTCACTGATCCTTCCGATATTCCAACGATGCCAGTAAGGTCTCTGACTGTTAATCGTCGATTCTCGAGCATCAATTCCTTGATTTTATTGACGTGTTGATCATCAGTTGATGTTGATGGCCGTCCTGGACGTGGTTCGTCGTCAACGCGTTCTCGACCATCTTTGAACAATTTGTACCAATCAAAAACACTTGCTCGCGACATACAATTATCACCGAAGGCCTTTTGCAACATTCTGAACGTTTCGGCACCAGAAATTTCATTCCGCACACAAAATTTAATGGAACTTCTTTGTTGAATAATTTCACTCATTGTGAAAATCGCCGAATGCACTTTTTGTGCAGAAACTTCAGAAAGACAAGCGTATACTAAACACTAATGATTATTTTGATGTGACATTTGGCACAGATGTCACCGACAGTCATATCAACCTTAAAAGAATAATATTTTGATGAATGGGTGTCCGCGCGAAATTTAAATTAAAAAGTCTTATTACTTTTTGCCCACAGTAGTACTCCAAACTTTTTGGACTACCCTAAAAATAGCCTAAACTATTTTTTATCATAACTTTGGCATTTGATTTGATTATTGTCAAGGGGTGGGCGAGAGCTACATTTCCTTCTAAGGTGTCATTCCTTACCGAAGTTATCTTTCAGTTGTGGGAACGATGACTTCTAAGAAGGAGATATATTAGTAGTAGCTTTTAGAAAGATTTTGGTATATTTTGGACAAGTCGGCGTGACATCGGCCATGCAAACATAATACTGGAAACAACGTACATAACTGGGTAACTGTAGTTCGAAAGATAATTACCATGTACTGTTTTCTAACCAAAACCAGTTTCTGTTAGTCAACAGCGTTTACAAGCGAAAATTATATCATTTCTCTCAGAGCAAGCACTTACAGCCATATTTTGGTATATGCTAAACAAGTTTCCTAATGGGAGACTCTGAAACATTGATAATTCAAGCTGCACACTCGTTCTAGTTAATGTAAAAACATTATGACTAACTAACTGAAGACAGCGGCGAACAGTCGCACATCACATCAAATAACAAGTGAACGAGTGGGCCATTGCCAGTAGCTGCAGCAGTAGCAGCAGAAGCAGCACCAGCATTTGTAACGTTAACGCAATCGGAAGTGCGGCGAAAATAAATATTTCAATGTGCGCAATAACTGCGAGCAGCAGTCGTTGAAGTTGAGAAGTTGCGCTTGAAGGTTATTCCACCAACTATGTAACTACCAGCACAACTCATCTACTCATCTACTCACTCCCTCGCTTAAGTATCGCCTTAGCTAGTAGTGTAGTAGTGCATAGTTTAGTACAATACAAGTTTTGTACATATGTATTACTTATAACCAAACCTAATTTATTAATATCGGATGTGGGTGTAAGTGTTTTTTTTTTTTCTTTTTTTACACAAATATATAAGCCAAGAAATAGTAAAAGTAGTTTTCAACACACGACTCGCTTTTTGTATTCAATATGTTCAGGTACTCCCTCTTGAGGCAGTGCGAATGTAGTTTCCAAGGATGCAGCTCTGCTGCTATTGTAGGTAGCCGTTAGCAAGCAGCTTTATAGATTTATTATGTTTTTGTTTACGATTCTTTTATTTCTACAAAATAGAAAAAATTTCATTTTTTTTTCAATTTTGTTTAGGTAACATTTAACATTTACGAATATAACGTGAAAACATATTTTTACTTAACCGGAAGTTGATTTTATTGGTGAAATGTGCAAAACGTTTTTTTTTTTTAAAAAGGATGTTTAAATATTTACAAAGTTGTATTTTGTACATTTCTTTTACTTATCAATTGTTTGAATGTTTTTTATAATGAGTGCGGGTGACTTTTGGAGTTGAAATTAAATTTGAATTTGAACTTATTTTAGAGAATTTAATACCAGCATTTGCAATAATTTACTTACTCATCTTTTAATGGCACAACAGCACATGGAGGGCCTAGACCGAGCTTTTCGCATCCACTCATGTTGAGCGTGTTATACTCGTATTTGTACATGAATGGAAGGGATCTACAGATTAAAGCCGAATCCGAACGGCGAAGTGAAAAGCTTTTCATAGGCAATTTTTACTCTTGTAGGTTTGGCATTGCCTGGCAAGAGGTGGTGCCGGATGCCGTGTAGAAAAATTATTTTTTCTACATTTTGATTTTGCCTGTGCCGAGATTCGAACCCTGGACACTCTGCGTAGCAGTCCAACGCACTACGCCACAGCGACCACTCATTTGCAATAATGTCACTTCTAAAAGGAACACAAAGCGTAGGACAAAAGGTGGAAAACATTCGTTGAAATATCAAGTGTAGATTTCGATTTTGAATTTAAATTTTTATTCACATTTTAAAAATTAATCGAAATTAGTTTTTTTTATTCTATTAATTGATTCTTCAACCTCATGCTGATATTTTTCCGTTGGCAGATTAAAAAAAAAATTAAGTACCTTTCTTTAAATTATTTTCGAAAATTTATAAATAAAATTTTAAATAATTTTTGTAAATCTAATTTTACTAAGATTGCATTACAAAAAATAAAAAATAATTGTGAACTTTTTTTTTCACATTTCTGTAAAATTTTCGAAATTGTGCCTTATCACGTTTTGACCGCTGAATTCTCAATTGTACTCTTAATCAGGCACAGACTTCTTTGATATTTTCCTCATTTTCTAACTTAACTTCTTGATCAATTTCGAATTTCTTTGTTTTTTGTTAAATTTTTGCTGAACTTTTCATTCAACTTGTCCTTATTTTTTTGTTCCGCTTATTGTTGAAACCTGATTAATTTTGTTCTTTAACTTATTGCTAAATTTTTTATAATTTTCTCCTTCAACTTATTAGTGAATCTCTTTTTAAACATGTTGGTCAGCTCAGTTAAGTTTCTTGCTCCACTTCTGGCTCAAATTTTTCACAAATTTTGCTTCAACCTACACTCGCTCAGTGTGACACTACTTTTCGGGAATGCGATTTTTCATATGTAATGGAAAGGGCACATACCCAGGATCAGCACCGTAGCTGGAACATAATCTGGCAGCGAATAAATGAAGTTATGCCATAATACCATAATTTTTCCTGCAATTATCTTCTATGTATTTGAATTGATAAAATATATAAATCGAATAACGCCTTTATATTTTAAAACAATATTTTGTTGATCTTAATGTAAAATGCAAGCTGCGAATGGTAAAAAACTCACTTAACTTTTCTTTTAATGGCACAACAGCCCATGACGGGCCTCGTCCGAGCTTTTCGCTTAGCTTAGCCAACTGAAAAAATCACAACTAAGTAGGTTACTGATCCTGGGTAAATACCATTCCATTGTGTGATGAAAAACCAAACCTAATGCCAGAGAGATGAAGTTGAAATGAAGTGTTATAGTTGAGCTATGTGGTTCAACTTCATCTTCAATTTCTTCTTCAACTTATTGCTTAACTCTTTAGTTTCTGCTTCAAGTTACTGCTGAATCTCTTGATCAAGTTGTATTTCAACTTCTGGGTAAAATTTTGCTCAGCTTCTTCTTCATTTCCTGCATAACTATTTCCTGTTATTGCTCAACTTCTGTTCTGCTTTAAGTTTTTTCTTAATTTATTGCTCAACTTCTTTCTCAAATTCATATTATTGTTAAAATTTTAGAACAACTTTCGAGGATTTCTTTGGCTACATTTCATGTTTAACGTGTTGGTTGTTGTTCAATAACTTATTAGATTCCTCTCGACTTATTTCTTAACTCCTGTTTCAACTTTTTTCATTCTATTTTCTAACCGAAAAATCTCATACACATGAGAAATGCTGCCATGAAAAGATATTAGTATTTTATAAGTATCAGAAAATTGCTACACATGACATCTAAATCTTTTAAGAAAGATATTCATTCTTAAATGTATGCCCATTAGGTAACCATGGCGTATGCGTAACTTCACAAAATATGAATGCGTACATTTAAGCTTCACTACAATAAATTAGTTTGAAATAAAACATACCAGCAATACAAATTCGAGATTACACATACAAATATTAATAAATTGTTACATTGGAAAATAAATCCTACAAATGAGCATGGCAAATATTTAAATGGCTACATGTGGCTTTCATTTGCCTACATACCTACAAAACATATGAAGGAAGAGAAAGGTTCTATATGTACATATCTACATACTTACTTGCATCAAATACTCCCATATAATTGGAAAAAGAAAATAAATAAAAAATAAAAGAAACAAAACCAGTTTACACATTGTACCCAGTTGCCCGCCTACATAATTTTCTTTTTCCTACTTGCGTACAATTAATAATTACACAATTGCAAACTGCTCGCTGGCGTTATTGATTTTCTCACAAACGTTTTGATGTAGTCAACGCCGGTGGAACATATAACATCCGTTTCCGGCTAAGAAGCCAAGAGAAAATAAAATGGCAAAGTTTATAAGCTGCAAGTAACAAATGACATAATATCACATCACTCACACACACACACACTACAAAAGGACGACAATGCACAAAAAGCTGCCACTATATGAATGTGCAGAGAGCTTCACTCTGAATCAAGCATGTTAGTACAAGGGTCAACGATTTTGTTTGCTTGCAACATGCATTGCCTGGTTATGTGACAATACTTATGTAGATTAACACACAACAGGATATTCCGTACATAGTTTGAATGCACACACATAGTTTATATGCGACACTCACGCCACACATACACAATTTTTAACACGAATATGCAATTTTTATTTAGTATGCGGGTAGTGCATACCCCACATTTAGACATATTAAGCAACCATGTTCAAATCGCATTTGAACGTTCATGAACAGCTCACGAAACCAGGCACAATCACGCTCCTGTACGTATGCGTCATCCATTTTGTAGCAGATCAATGCGGTTTGTGGGACACACATGATCGAAAATATATAATCTATGTAACACACGTGTTTGTTCATACTGGATTAAGAACGAACTCACCTACTGAACATGTTTGATCTCTCCTTGGGTCTATATAGTTTCCACAAACCTTCTTTCAAAAATGTAGGTACATGCATTGATACTAATTTACATTCAAACGGATTGAGTTCAATGCGACAATAATATTTAAGAGAAGACTAGATATTTGAAATATTATTAGTTAGTTTTTCCTCCAAAAATAAACTAAATTTCCTTGTTTGCAAAAAATATCGCATGCAACAATTTTTAGTTACGTTATCTTATGAAAGCTATTAGAATAACTCAAAGTGTCCACATTTTCAAGCTGTGAAAATAAACTATAATTGGAGCACAACTAAATGTTTATAAAAAAAATGTGAAAGTTTAAGAACTCGCGGGTGAAGTGAAACTTATCACGACCTACTTGTTTCACTTCTAAACTTATTCTTGTTTTAATGGGACAAAAGCCCATGGAGGCACTAGGCCGAACATTTCTCATCCACTCATGTTGTGTGTGATATATTTGTACATGAATCCGAACTGCGAAATTAAAACCTTTTCCTAGGCAATTTTTACTCTTGTAGATTTGGCATTGCCTGCCAAGAGGTGGTGCGATGCCGGTTAGAAAAACTGTTGTGTCTCCATTTTTTTTATATTTCCTGTGCCAAGATTTGAGTGGTCGCTGTGGCGTAGTGGTAATGCGTTGGACTGCTACGCAGAGTGTTCGGGGTTCAAATCTCGGCACAGGCAAAATCAAAAACAAACAAACAAAAATTTTACACGGCACCACCTCTTGGCAAGCATTAAACTGTAGGTCCCTTCCATTCATGTACAAATATAACACGCACCACATGAGTGTATGCGAAAATCTCGGCCTAGGCCATCCTTGGGCTGCTGTGCCATTAAAAGTAAAGTAAAGTGCCAAGATTTGAACCCCGGACACTCTGCGTAGCAGGCCAACGCACTATCAACTTTGCGAACTTTTATACATCAACCTGTTTTTTACGTTTTCTACTTGTATGTTTCCTCACGTTCTCTTATTTCGACGTTCTTTCTATTTGACTCAATGCAATTAAAAAATGTAAAAGCATATGTAAAAAAAAACAATTCAAACTAAAAACTAATCACCTCAGAATTTTCATATCAAATTCCTTTCGTTCTTTTTAAATTAGAGAGAGTATCATAGAGTACATGCACAGAGAGAGCCGGTATTGTGAGAGCCGTTATTGTGATTGGACTTTTTTCATAATATGTGTATACGAAAAATTTGTTTCAATGGGATCGGCCCCATATAGTGCAAGCAGCCGTTGGCTCTCTCAATTTCATCTAATGTGCCCATATACACATGTTCGACTGCAAACAATAGAGTAATTTTCATATTGGCGAGTGATTGACTTCAGAGGAATTTACTGTTATTGTTAGTCGGCTTGGTTGGTTAGTGCTAATACAAAAATAAGAGAGAGAAACAGAGAGAGTGATGTGGGTGCTGTTCTAGCAGGAGTGGATTTTGTTTACTCGTTCTTGTGTTACAACGTAACATTTCGATTTTTTTCCTCAATAAAGAGAGTCTTCTTCTTTTTCCTCTTTAATGGCATGACATGCCATGGAGGGCTTAGGAAGAACTTGTCGCATCCATTTCGGTTGTGTTCATTATATTTGTGCTAAAATGAGAGGGGTCTACAGTTTTAGGCCGAAATCGATTGGCGAAGTGAAAAGCTTTTCGTAGACAATTTTTACTCTTGTTGGTTTGCCATTGCCTGCCAAGGGATGGTACATTATTTTATACAATACTTCACTCTTACGTCATCAGTCATCAGTAGAATGAACTTTTCTTTCTAGGACTACACTTGAGGGTTAAGTGATGTAGTTAGCCCATTAACTTTTACGTATAATAAGTGTGTGTAGGTTTTCCTTCAGCCAGCTTTATTTAAAGTGATATTGTTACGCATTTTATTTTATTATAAATATTTAGTTATACAATTCGCTTTTAATTATTTATATTCATACATTTTATGTTAAGTGATTAAGTTTATTTGATATAGTTATAAATCTCAAAACTCGACGTTGTTTCTCGGCTGTCCCAACTCAACCAAGCGCTTCTTCAACCAACTGTCCACAGCCCTGTTAGCATCGATCGCCCAGTTCATCATCAAAATGCCGTAAATTTATCAGACTGACTTCGCTACAGTTTTCACTATCACTAAATCGTTAGTGATAGTATAAGCCAAAAGTCAACTACCGCTAAACGTTTAGTCGTAGTGGGAATCATATGAAAATAAAATCCAATTACCTCTAAATGCTTAGTGGTAGTGACCACCAAACCCAGCTAATACAAAACGTTCAGTGGTAGTGTATTTTACTCACATTGGCACTAAAGGTAGTGGAGAAATCAAAAGTTACTAAATCATCAGTCTGGAATTTATAAATGAAGCTTTGTGGGCAATTAGAAAATGAAGAATTATGGAGACAATTTTGTTTTGACTACAGAGTATTGTCATTTATAGTTGGAACAATTCCTGGACACTAAGAGCCTGGATAAGCTTTCCTGTCAGCACTGTTCTCGATTTCTGGCAATAGATTTTGTTAGAAAGGTAAAAATTGAAACTTTGATTCCTCTGAAGTCAATCACTCGCAACAAGAGTCTAGTAAAACTTGAAACTTTGTAATTTTACACGTAAAAAAATTCGAAAGTCTAGAACCAACATATAAAATCTTGAATCCAGGCTGCCACACAATTTTACCACCACATGCGGTTTCTCTCTCATGAACGCAGTCGTCAACTGGAATATTTCATTTGTTTATTTATTAGTATTAATTATTATATTGTATAACGAAAAACTTTCATGTTCAAATTAGTGCTAGTTTTGCAGTAGAGTTTTTAAACTATGTATATATATATTTTTATTATTGTTTGGTTGTATTATTTTTATACTAAGTACATAATTGTTTTTAGTTTTATTTTATTTTATTAAATTTACAAAATTTTTTTTAATTTTTTTTATTGTAAATTTTCTCAAGCCATTGTACCCTGGCATTTTTTCCTTGCATGATTTTTGCTCTTCTGCTGCCTGCACATTTAATAATTTCATAAATAGTTCAGGCAGCCACTTCAAAGCAAAGTATTTGCAATTTCCTATTCTCCGTACTCTCAGACTCACACTCTTTTTTCATTAACTTCTTTTGCAAACACCCTCTCTCTCTCTCTCTCTCTCTCTCTCTCTCTATCTATCTCTCTCTCTTGGTCACACTCTCTTTTCGTTGTTTTGCGTATCTATAGGTATGGTATAATATGTAACGGTAAGGCAAAGTTTTTTAATAAAATTGCAAACAGACACACATCTCACACATACTCTCTCATACACTGAACGCATGCATATTAAATCATCTATTATTTCTATAGTTCATGTATCCTTTCGCAAGTGTGTGCCTGTGTGTGTGTGTGTGTGTGTGTGTGACTGGTGAGTGTATGTATATCTGTATGCGGTATGTGTGTGTGTGATTGTGTGCATTTTATTTGCGATACTTTAAAAATTGTTCATGTTTTAGTTCATATCCATATACGAGTACATACATACATACAAACATACATGCATACAAAGTTAGTATTATCAAAGTTTATATAATTAATAAAACTTTATAATCAAACTTTATTATTATTTGTTGCAATTGCTGTGCGAGTGCGAGTGCGAGTATATGCAACAAGAGTCTAGTATGCCTTTATGCTTTATGTACTCTTAGGTAGCTACTTATGCTTGTTGTATATTATTTACATTTGGTGACGCTCATGTCGTATTATCACTTTTCTATATTTTCTATTTCAGAAAATATTAAATGAAACTTTGAAGTATCTACTGAATTTTAGCTTTAAAAATATAAATTTTTAATTTTATTATTTAACTATCAAATGCTCTGAGAAATTAAATATTACTGTTCTCTGGCTATGAGAATATTGGATTAACATTATTTGTCATTTAAATGTTTGGGGGAATCGATGCCTTCGTCCTTCAAAATCTTCAAGTTTTAAAACCCTAAATAAGCTACAGCAGGTCACCAAATCGTTGTGAGAAAATAATGCCTGGCTATGAAATCAATGAAATCGTCAGACTGGCTCACTCTTCTGCTGGAATACCCCGAAGTCAATCTCGTTTTGCAAAGCTTTACTGTGATGATTTTCCATCCAACTGAACTTTTACTTTACTTTACTTTTAATGGCACAACAGCCCATGGAGGAGCTACAGTTTTATGCCGAATCCTAATGGCGAAGTGAAAAGCTTTCCATAGGCAATTTTTTGCTCTTGTAGGTTTGCCATTGCCTGCCAAGAGGTGGTGCCGGATGCCGTGTAGAAAAGTTATTTTTTCTACTTTTTGATTTTGCCTGTGCCGAGATTCGAACCCCGAACACTCTGCGCAGCAGTCCAACGCACTACCACTACGCCACAGCGACCACTCTATCCAACTGAAACATACTTATAATTGTGATATGAAAAAATCATGAACTGACTTTTGAAGTCTCAATTATTCTCGTTTTCTATTAAAAATCAATTTAGAAACGTACATTTTCTCATTAGTTCAGTTATACTACGTTCCTATTTAGAAAAAACACATTTTTTAATTAATCATGTATGAGCACTACGAGTATAGAATATATAAAAGTATGTAACTCAAAATAAAAATTCCTGATACTAGAAACAAAACAGAAAACAAGGATGTGCAAAAGAAAAAAAAATCCATTTTAATTAATACAAAAATAGAAATTCGAATGTACGAGTATAGCAAGCAGTGTGTATAGCAAGCAGTGTGTATAAGTGCTCAATGTACGAGTATGTTCATGCCCATGTCTAACTAACTTTCTATTCTATGCAGATATGTAGGCAGGTATGAACATATTTTATTATTATATGGTAGTACTAATAAGCCATGTTCCATGTTCAGCCTCGAAGCCAAATCCAAAAATATGCAAATTGTAAATCAAATATCAGGTTAACATTTTCACTCTATACATTCTCTGTACATTTCTCTATGCATTCTCAAGGTTTCATTTAAATCATGAAATATTAACAAATTTTAAAACTAAATTTATGTTCAAAGATAGAATGAAAAGAGGACTCCTCTCTCTTAAAAAGGTTAAAAAGAAGAGAATAAATACATTTGAGCAGAGTTACTCAATTGGTTTTAAAACTAACACTGTGCGACAAAAACCAAAAAAAAAAGATCAAGACATAGACATTAAAAAACTGCTTACTCAAAAATTCTCACATTGCTTCAAAATTTAGACTTGTGACCGGAAACCCCATTTATGAGAGGTCCAAGTAAATAACTGAACAAAATAATAGGTGTGAACATATTTTTTTTAAGAAAGCTTGGTTATTATTAAAATTAGTTTTCAACATAAACATACTTCAGCATCATAACAAAATATAAAAGTTCTTAAAAACTCTAAAAAATAATTTAAATTTTGGTTAATTCCTAAAATACACAGATTTTCGATTGGGCAGAAAAAAACGTGTGCACAAAAAACTTGGGAATAAATATTGAAATTTTGCTAGTTATGGTCCCGTATTTTACTGAATTAGTAAGAACGCATTAATACCCAGAATATCCACCAATATTCTTGATGGCTTTTTCGTTTCTTCTGGGCATTGACGTTATCAACTTCCGATAAGTTTCTACAGGAATGTTGTACCAAATTTTTGGAATATTTTCCCATAACTGTGTTTTGTTTTGGCGTTTCAGTTCTCCCCAGAGGTTCTCAATAGGATTTAGATCTGGGGATTGACTTGGCCACCCAAGAACGTCTACATTATGCTCTTGGAACCATGCTTTGACAACTCGCGATGAATGTTTAGGATCATTGTCCTGCTGAAATTTCAACAAAAGTGGCATATTATCCTCGGTATATGGTAACATTACCGTTTCCAACAAATCCTTATACATGAATCTATACATAACGCCATTAATTTGATGTATGGGACCAATACCTTGCCAAGAAGAACAGCCCCATACCATTAAGCTGCCACCTCCGTGCTTCGTTGTTTTCTTTGTGAACCGGACTTCGAATTCTTTGCCTTTCGGACGACGAACGTTTCTTTCCGCAATGTTACCAAACAAATTTATTTTTGTTTCATCGCTCCTGAGAATATTGCGCCATTTTTTTTGCACCCTGTGAACCCCACCACGTTTGATGAACTAATGCATAATTGTTCTTCTTCTTCAAATTCGCAGTTCCAAGCAGAGGAACTTTGCGAGCAATCCTACCGGGTAGATTTACGCTTACTAATCGTCTTGGAACGGTTCGTGATGATACAACATTCCCAATTTCGCTTGCAATTGAGGTATAAGAAAGTGTACTTACAAGTACACGGCTTGCTATACTAATAACCCGTTCTGAACTAAGTATCCCCGTACTGCCACCAAAACCAAACGAAGCACCATTTTTGCCAACCCTCCGTTCAAAACCGTCGTTAAACTGTAGCTCTAATCAGGAAAAGTATAATTCTCCAACGGACTGAGTGCTATGGAAGATTTTACCGCATTTTTTAAAAAAGAGCTGCTTCGAAAATCTAAGTAAATTTAAACGCAATTTAAATTAAAAATAACACAGCAGTTATTATAGGCATCACTACTCCCTTATATACTTAAAATATGAAAAAAAAAATACTGTACCTAAAATGCCTTCCACTGCATAAATAAGTTATTAAGAGAAATATGGTAGGAGGAGCACAATCAGTGTGACTAGGCAAAACATCCTTTGCCCAGCATGGCTTAAAAATATTTCCTACTATTCTGAAGTAGCTTCAAACCAAAATGTCCACAACGACCACCAGATGCAGGAGAAAACTAACAGTTAAGTACGGCGATCGCGTATCTCGAGAATCTCTTTTGACCATTTTCTAATCATTTAATGTGAAAAATTGACACTTGACCCCAGATTACCTAGCCGTACTCCAAAACAGATCTAACTAGTGGTAAATCGTTTTTAAAGTTTTAGGACTTTAGAGATCACCTAATCGTAACGGTCCACCTCAAATATGATCCCGACATTTTCTTTCAAGTTGACTAAAGACAGG
This sequence comes from Palloptera scutellata, assembly GCA_958295655.1. Classification (NCBI taxonomy): domain Eukaryota; kingdom Metazoa; phylum Arthropoda; class Insecta; order Diptera; family Pallopteridae; genus Palloptera; species Palloptera scutellata. Next base: position 37,546,426 of record OY282450.1, on the reverse strand, counting down.
GCATTACACTTGTCAATATTGATATTGAGTTTAGTAATGAGCATTGTTGCAAATTAGCAATGCTATTTTGTAAATGAAAGCAATGACAGCAATAATAGAGATGACACTAACACTACATACAGCAGATAGTTCAGAAGGTTATTTATTTCAAAATAATATTAAAATATAAAGGCTTAATTCGATTTAACAAAACGAAATTCGAAGGTAGTTGGAATGAATTTCATATAAATATTTCATTGATAAAAGCTAAAACATTTAAATTCAATTAAAATTGAAATTTAATAAATTCTTCTTCTTTTAGTGGCAACAACAGTTTTTCACATCCAATTTAATAAATAAATTTAAGTTAAATTAAATGAGTGCAATTAAACACAAAAATTTTTTTTCTATACACTTTTTGTGGGAAATATTTAGTGTTCCTATTACACTCTCTCTCCTCCTCCTCTCTCTCTCTCCTCCTCTCTCTCTCTCCTCCTCTCTCTCTCTCCTCCTCTCTCTCCACCTCTCTCTCTCTTTTTGGAACAACAAAAACTTTTCATTTACAATTACAGCAAATCCGTAGTACTAGAAAGAACGCTAGATAAAGGAAATGTGTGGTACAGGGTGACTATCGCTGACGATACTGTGCCCTAGCTGTTGAGTTGACAGTGTGGTACACAATCACACATACATACACACACTGTTGTTGGTGATGGTATACTAATTAAATTAAGTGCGCACCTTTCACATTAACAGAGCAGCAAAAGATTCAGAAACAGCATCAACAAAAACCAGCGACACGTAAAACGGAAACAAAACAGAAAAATTAACACACAAAAACTGAGAGATGAAATCACATGCCAGCAAAAGAAATAGAAAAATTAAAAAACATTGAAAAAAAAAAAAAAGAAAACTTTCACGCAGGAAGTAACAAGGTAGCGCAAAAATCTGTTACGATTCGCGAATACAAAAACAAAAGAGAAACGCATTGGAATGTTTCAAATGTTTTTGTTGTTGTTGTTGCTAATGTCTGCTGCTCGTGCAACAGTGAGCGGGTGTTGAGTGTTGTGCCCGTAGTGTAAGTAGTTGCAATAGTGTTGTGTTGCTTTGCTCTCTGGTGTTAAAGCTTTCTCTTCCCATTATGTTGGGCACTCGTCCGTGGTAATGAAAAAGTAAAGTGTGTGTGTGTGTGTGTGTGTGAGCATGCGAATTTAGGTGAATGCGTTATATTTATTTTTTTTTGTTTTTTCTCTCTTATTTGCGAGAATGTTAAATTAGATTTAAAACTGTATATCTTTTGAGAGAGAGATAGAGAGGGGGTAAAAATGGAGAGACAGCAAGGGAAAGTAAGTTTGAAAATGGAAGTGAAACAAAGCAATAGTAGGAATGACGGTAAAGGCACAGTGGGTGTTTTCATGAAATTAGAAAATACTTATGGGAGAACTCTCATATTTCTTTTTTTTTTCTGAGGTTCGAAGTTATTTAATACACTTCAATTCTTCGTTTTTCATTCAATTGAGTACAATAAAAATTCGAAAACAATTAACGAAATGAAATGAAAACGTTCTCTCCTCCAATATTACAAACCCGCAACGAAAAATCGAGTTAAAATTGCATAGTATTTAGACCATACTACTCAAATAATTTACATTCTCTGCACTTTTACAAACACAAAGATAAAAAAATAGCAAGAAAGCATTTTACTTACAAAAGCAAAAACGTAAAATGAAATCTTTTTTAAATTGAATTTACAAGCAAAACATGAAAATGTTAAGCAAATTTTGTTTCATTTCTTCTCCTCTGATTTATTTTTTTCTTTGTTTTTCTTTTTACAATTTAGCATACATTTTCAAAGAAGCAAAAAAGCAACAACAAAAACAAAATAAAACATATATATAAATATCATTAAATTAGAATCATTCATTTGCGGCTGGCTGTGTATAGAAGAAGAACTGAAATTATCTTCTTTGGTTACACACACAAACACACACACACACAAAAACATGCACAATTCAAATACTGAAACAGTTTTACAAGCATGCAATGTAGCTATCACTCAAGCCTGCAGCAACAACTGAAGCACGTTCAGGCATATTGGGGACATAAACTACCATAACGTCACTATACTAAATAAAAATGTCAATTTCAAGCTAAATTGCTGAGTTCTTGAACTAAGAGCAATGCGAGTGTAATAAGAGTAGCTCCAGCTTTCATATCAGCGTTTTATGTCCACAAGATAAAATTAAGTTTACCTTGACTTGCTTGGGGAAATAAAGCTTTAAACGCTTGTAAGTCAAAATAGTTTGTTTTTTTTAGTAAAGTGTCACTATGGTAGTCAATGGGTAGGGTAGTACTTATACATGCATTCGTCGTCATGTCAAAAAGAAGACATTTTTAACAAGCGACATTTTGCATAAATACTTTTGCATATTTTGGAATTTATTTATATACATACATACATATATACATGCATATGTATGCACAAGTGTGTAAGTAGAAGCGAGTGAGTACATGTATATGTACATATGTAAGTCTTTGTCTTGTATGCTCTGTGTACGGTTGATGTCTAGGCTATGCTGTTTGCTGTTGGTTGATGGTTTCCTTTATTCAGCTACTTACACTTTTCTCCTAACTATCACTCTCTCTATCTCTCTCTCTCTCTTTCTCTTCCTCTCTCTCCCTCCTCTCTCAGCATCTATTTATGTATGCGCCGTCCCCCTTAACGCCCACACAATAACGCTCACTCCCATTTATCCCACTAACTTTTCTTACCCACTTGATGTCTAAATTGCATTTCATTACATTCTTGTTACTCTTTCTTTTTTTCGTTTCATTCTCCCCCAGTTATTTTGCATGCTTCCTTCAATACGAGTAGCACGTCTTTTTCCAACATGTCTCTTTAATGTTGTTGCTGTCTTTCGCGCTTGTTACTTACTACAATATGTTCATTTGCAGTATGTGGTTTTTACTTTACTTCCCCCACTTACCAACTCCTCCTCACTCCGTCTGCACTCAGTGTTGGTTATTATTCTTGTTGTTGTTATTACATACTGTGGTTATAAATTTTATTTATCATTTAGAAGAAATTTTCGTTTCGTTACGTAAATTTTACTTCTCTTTTTTTTCTTTTTTGTACGATTATTTCTGTGCAGACAGACACTTGGAACGACTTTGAAGTGACTTCATTTGATATGCATACATATACACACAAGTATCTGTGTGTGCGAGTATGTGTGTGAGAGTATGTGAATTTCATTCTATAGGAATTTTATGTTGAAATAAGTACTTAAAAATTTAATGAGTTTAAGTATTTTTTCTTTGCAAGTACAAACGAGTAAAATAAGTTAAGATTCTTTGTGATTCAAAAGAATATTTTTTTCTTTAAATGATAATAAAATATATATGCTCTTTAACAAGCAGTAGCTTTGAGAAATATCTTTTCGTTCCCAGATGATTGAGCTGAGCAAGACTTGGGTGAACAATCGGTAGGATTTAAAATATAAACCATAAAAATCAGATTGAGCAGATTTAAGTAGATTGCTCCTGGAAAGATTAATTATACAATTGCTCCTTTCATACTACATACAGATTTTAATTTTCGAACCTAAAAGCTAACAATAACAACATAAGTCATATCAAGTTTACAACAAAAGCAATATGCTCTGTCAATGACATTAAAATCTCTTGACACTCAAACTCGTCAATTTGAGAACTTTTTCTTTTTACTCATTTATGAGCATAAGAATGTAACAAATATAAAATATGATAAAATACTATAGAACAAATGAAAATTTGAATACAAATTCAATTGCCAATGTAAGGAATTTAATTAATCAATTCAGAGTAATGAAATTATTAAATTTAGCAACAAGAGATTCATCATAAAAGAGAGAGAGAGAGATAGAGAAAGAGAGAGCTACCCGTTGGCCACAGCTGAAGAGCAAGAAGGTGAAAGGGCTTACTTTATCCTCAATGATTTTACATATGTGTTTAAAAGGAGTACAAAATGCATAGGCTCTATTGCTTAATCACTACTTCATGGATGATAATAGGTGCATCTGGGGTTTTGGTCAAAATAAAGAACGTCTGCTACACATTACTGAAATCTCTTTAGTTAAAAATACATTTATACATGGTACAGCGTAATTTAAACATTTCTATGTAATATTTAGTTGGTAGTGCATAATTTATTAATATTTAGGCATAATCAACAAATAAAAATATATTAAAAAAATTTATTTAATTAATTGGAAAGGAGAATGCGCCGTTACGCTTTAGCGAGATAACCTTAAATTCTGAATAATACCAGATTTACGATGACAGCTGGCGGAGGAATGTAATTGCGCTCTTCTTCTTTTTCTTAATGGCACAACATCCCTTGGAGAACCTAGGCCAGGCTGTTCGCACTCACTAATACTTATACTTATATATATATGGTTGCTGTGGTGTAGTGGTAGTGCATTGGACTGCTACGCAAAGTGTCCGGAGTACGAATCTCGGCACATGCAAAATAAAAAAAAAAAGTAGAAAAAATAATATTTCTACACGGCATCCGGCACCACCTCTTGGCAGGCAATGGCAAACTTATAAGATTATTAATAGCTATGAAAAGCTTTTCCCTTCGCCGTTCGGATTCGGCATTAAAACTGTAGGTCCCTTCCATTCATGTACAAATATAACACACCAACTTGAGTGGATGCGAAAAGCTCGATCTAGGCCCTCCATGGGTAGTTGTGCCATTAAAAGTAAAGTAAGTATACATGTATAACTAACATACAACTACCTATGAAAACATATATCATATACAATAAAATGCTTCACTACGCTAGACAGTCAAATGTGCATTAGAATAGGAGCCGTCGGTAAGGCTCGAAGTATGCATAAGAAAAAAAATTACAGTACAAAAATAGTAAGAAATTCCAAAATAAAATTTTGTTAAAACTTTTTTATTCCAAAAAAACCAATATGACGTGTCCCCTTATCCATAAAAATGCACAGAAGAGAACGGAACGCAGAAACCTCCTGGCACACCAACATATCTCAAAACAGTATGAAAATACCTTTTGGAAGGTATCTCCCCCTCTCTCTCTCTCCCACTCTCTCTCCATCACTCTCCCCCTCTCTCTCCCCCTCTCTCTCTCCCTCTCTCTCCCTCTCTCTCCCCTTCTCTCTCTCCCTCTCCCTCTCCCTATCTCTCCCCCTCTCTCTCCCCCTCACTCTCTCTGTCTCCCTCTCTCTCTCTCCCTCTCTCTCTCTCCCTCTCTCTCTCTCCCTCTCTCTCTCTCCCTCTCTCTCCCCCCCTCCCCCTCTCCTCCTCTCCCCCTCTCCCTCTCCCTCTCCCTCTCCCTCTCCCTCTCCCTCTCCCTCTCCCTCTCCCTCTCCCTCTCCCTCTCCCTCTCCCTCTCCCTCTCCCTCTCCCTCTCCCTCTCCCTCTCCCTCTCCCTCTCCCTCTCCCTCTCCCTCTCCCTCTCAATGTTGTAACAGTATTTATGTCCCTACTAAGTATTTTGAAAGGTATTATGGAACACCTTTTTTTCAGTCCTATTTCCAGGCTTTTCTATTACCTCGATCCGTGTGCGACGTCTCTGGACTAAACCATTAATTTAAATTTGGCACTTGCGATCAAAACAACAAGCTTATTAGTTTTCATAACTAACATGAAATAAATAAGAGTTAGTTTAAAATTTTAATAAAACCTAAGAAGGAAGCATAAAATTCTTCAAAGATTAATGATGAAATTTAAATTATTTATAAATTATCTAAACACACATACTAAAAACATGAATAGAAAAAGCCAATGATGATGACCAACACGAAGAGCAAGACAAAAGCGACAAAAATGGCATATTTTTCGCATAACACTTCAGTTTAACAGCGACGCTGCTTTTATTATCCTCGGCGAGGGCAGGCAAGGCAAACACATTTTACTTCACCCAGCAGCAGTAGCAGCAGTCAACTGCTCCAGCAACGAGTATGTTGTAGTACACTTCAAAAAAAAAAAAACCAAAAAGAAAAAGAAAAAAAACACGTTAAAACGCTTCCACTTATGTGTTGATCCAGTTTTATGATGCCACAGCCTCTGGTTGAATGCCTTCCCTGCGCACTGCCGGCACACGTTCATTGTATGGCTGCCATTGCTACCACTGCTGCCACTTCTCTGCCATTGCTGCTCGTATTATGAATGAACGCTGCTTTAATTTCTTCTTCTATGCAATTTAATATCGTTAGTTAAGTTTGATTTGATTTCATAAAGACTTCTAACTTCTATTCTAACGCAGTTCGTCTTGTGTAGTAGCAGTAGCAGTAGCACTAGCGTATAATCTCAAGGCAACACGAGCTGCTTGAGTGCTGCCGGCGTTACGACGTTACGACGTTACGAGTATTATTGTCAGTATCCTCGTTATCGTCATCACATTCTCATTGTCATGAACACAACGTTCGAATGAAGGCGAGTGAAGACGAGTGTGTCGTCCGCAATGTCATTTTGTATATTGTTGTATATTAGTGGGACACTAATGTGTTGTTGTTATTATTATTGTTATTATTGTTACTATTGTCATTGAACACACACACACAAACATCATTTTAATAAATTAAATCTAAAAATTACTAAATACGTACGAACGAACGAGTCCTATATTTAATTTTACTGTGTGTAATGCAATAATAAGAAGATGGTACTTTTGGATCCACCCTAGCTGCTGAGTAAATAATATTCTTCCTTTGAGATGGGAAAAATAATAAGGAAATATATGTAATATTTATAGAAACTTACAAAACTATTTACGAAACTCCTTTTTGGGACACGGGAAACTGCAAGGAAGGACGGTGAGCAAAATGAAAAGTCTAAGAGCAGAAAAGTTATATTAAGAAATACAAAAGGAAGATACCATTTGAATTAGTATAGTATCTAAAAGCCCCGCATGGGCTATAAAATTATAAAAATTTTAATCATGGCATATGCAAACTTCGTTGACGCTGCTGTGGCTTGAATTCCTTGCGAGGATAAGTTAAACAAAGCAGTGAAGCTAGGACCGGAGTGTTGCAGTGCTCGGTTTTCTCACCAAACCCTTTTCTACATTTCCATCATTGAACTTCTATCATTGACAAGGACCCATATATGCTGCTTTGAAGATGAAAGCACCATTTTTCAATCATATATCTGGGTTAAACGCGCCAACTCTTTGCAGATTGTGAGATACGAATGACTCAATTAATCTCCGAATGGGTTTCGTGTTGGTTGGTTGTAGATGGGGTAACTATAGCGGAGGCAACGCCCCATAATGGTTAAGGGAATGCCTTAAGCAAATGCTGAATAAACATCTTTTCGACCAACCAAGCGCCTCTGCTTTGTACAGCGATGTCAGAAATATAGGAAATATTTCATTCCGACTGATTTCCGTATGATCTACTCCACTTATCTTCTTCTTCTTTTAATGGCGCATCAGCCCATGGAGAGCCTAGGCCGAGTTTTTCGCATCCAGTCATGTTGTACGTGTTATATTTGTACATGAATGGAAAGAACCAACAGTTTTATGCCGGATCCGAACGGAAAAGTGAAAAGCTTTTCATAGCCAAATGTTTACGCTTGTAGGTTAACCATACAATTGGTGCTGCGTAGAAAAATGGTTTTTTTTACTTTTTGATTTTGCCTGTGCCGAGATTCGAACCCCGAACACTCTGTGGAACAGTCCAGTCTCTCACTACGCCACGGCGACCACTTATACCTGTCTCAAATGAAGTATAATTTGCATTTATGGGCAGAAACTTTACGAACGTAACTGGAGCTTCTGGACAGGGTTCAACATCGACCGATTAAGCTTTTTTTATTTTTTTATTGATATATTCAACACTCAGGGTGTACCCCTATGAATGCTGAGCATTGTGTTGAATGGAAAGAAGATTGATAGGTGGGAGGAAGACGGAGGGTGAATGCAATCACATAGGACACCGATAAAGGGATATACAGCCATTGTGGCAAGTGTTATGCCTTTACCACAATGAACTTCAGTTTTTTATCAATGCCGACTATGACCGCATGTAGCGCCAAAGGCCGAGCTTTCCGCATCCACTCATGTTGTGGGTGTTAGATTTGTACATGAATGTTCTGTAAAGATGCACAGTCTGATGCCACCGGTCCATGTGTTCCCCAGATTACGCGAGCTGCAAAGCATTCCAAGTGGACACGGTACTCCAAAGCACCAAACATGACAGAGATCGTTTTTTTTTCTCTGCTTACCGCGCTAATTTGAAATAAGATTTCTGCAAACAATTTTTTATGATTGCTATAACCAGGGAGCTGATTTTGTGGACCTAAAACTAAGAAAAGATCAGCAATAAATTACAAAAAAGGTGCTAAGGAACACCAAGGCACAAAAAATTTTCAAGAATCGGCTGATTTCCTGCTTTTTTGCGATGCTGCTTTAAAAAACCCAAAAACCTTCAACATTTTTATAACGCTGGACCAAGCAGTCACTTTTTGGTCATCCAATTGTGTTTCATCAGCCTGGTGTGGATTCTCCGTTCCCAAAATGTGGCAATTGTGCTTGTCAACGGCGCCAGAGAGTGTGAAATGGGCCTCGTCGTTCATCAAAATTTTCTTCCAAAAATCAGGTTCAATGCCAAACATTCGAGCGACTGTTTGGCCGAATTCCAAGTGACGTGGACGGTCTGTTGGCGATATTCTTTGAGTAAATTGCTCTTTATACGGAAATAAATGCAAATTATCCTTCAAAATGGGCCGCAAGGTGGTTCCACTGACGCGAAAATGCTGAGTTGGGTGACACTATGACACATGTGTGTTCTCAGCAACACTCACTCTTACCGCTTCAACCAGTTCATTGGGACGTATTGGGCGTTGATGGACGGCTTGTCAACGATCTCACACTGTCCTGGGCTCAACAAAATTCGACACAAAACGACGATATGCACGTTGAGTTAACACAACTGAACAACTATTATCAATATACAGCGTCACTATTTTGAGCGCGATGGTTCGGTGTGAAGCGATTCATGGTTAAAATTTTACTGAAGTGACGTTTCAAAAACATTTTTACTAAAGTCAATCGTTTGATAAATCTTAAAATTATTCAATGTTTACATACGGACATAAAAGATGGCGCACCCTGTACATACAGTGATAGAAAAAATAATAGAAACGACCTATTTTTCTTTTAATGTTCAAATTTTCTATGTGGTCGCTGTGGTGTAGTGCGTTGGACTGCTACGCAGAGTGTCCGCAGTTCGAATCTCGGCACAGGCAAAATCAAAAAATAGAAAAAATTATTTTTCTACACGGCATCAGGCACCACCTCTTGGCAGGCAATGGCAAACCTACAAGAGTAAAAATTGCTATGAAAAGCTTTTCACTTCGCCGTTCGGATTCGGCATTAAACTGTAGGTCCCTTCCATTCATGTACAAATATAACACGCTCAACATGAGTGGATGCGAAAAGCTCGGCCTAGGCCCTCCATGGGCTGTTGTTCCATGAAAAGTAAAGTAAAGTAAGTTCAAATTTTCTTTTGTAAAATGAATTTTCTTGTCAATGTTATAATTTTTATTTAATACTTATTCTTACTTATTATACTTATTATATTTCAAAATAAAAAAATAAGAAGGTAGAAATTCCTTACTCTTTATAAGATATGGGCCAAAAACTAAAAAATTCGCACTTAATTCGACTCCAGAAACAAAAACACCCTCAAGAGGTGTTTACCCGATATCTTCTATCGTATATACTTGTGCGCAAAGATATTAGCTACAACTATGATGCCGACTGTAAGTAGAAATTCGTTACCCTTTATAAGATATGGGCCAAAAACCGAAAAAGTCGCACTTAATTAGACTACAGAAACAAAAACACCCTCAAGAGGTGTTTACCCGATATCTTCTATTTTATATACTTGTGCGCAAAGATATTAGCTGCACTATGCTGAAGACAGTAAGTAGAAATTCCTTACCCTTTATAAGATATGGACCAAAAACCGAAAAAGTCGTACTTAATGCGACTACAGAAACAAAAACACCCACAAGAGGTGTTTACCCGATATCTTCTATCGTATATACTTGTGCGCAAAGATATTAGCTACAACTATGATGCCGACGGTAAGTAGAAATTCGTTACCCTTTATAAGATATGGGCCAAAAACCGAAAAAGTCGCACTTAATTAGACTACAGAAACAAAAACACCCTCAAGAGGTGTTTACCCGATATCTTCTATTTTATATACTTGTGCGCAAAGATATTAGCTACAACTATGCTGAAGACAGTAAGTAGAAATTCCTTACCCTTTATAAGATATGGGCCAAAAACCGAAAAAGTCGTACTTAATTCGACTACAGAAACAAAAACACCCTCAAGAGGTCTTTACCCGATATCTTCTATCTTATATACTTGTGCGCAAAGATATTAGCTACAATTATGCTGAAGACAGTAAGTAGAAATTTCTTACCCTTTATAACACAAGGGCCAAAAACCAAAAAAGTCGCACTTAATTCGACTCTGGAAACAAAAACACCCACAAGAAGTATTTACCCGATATCTTCTATCTTATATACTTGTGCGCAAAGATATTAGCTACCACTATGCTGAAGACAGTAAGTAGAAATTCCTTACCCTTTATAAGATATGGGCCAAAAACTAAAAAGTCGCACTTGATTCGACTCTAGAAACAAAAACTCTCTCAAGAGGTATTTACATGAAATCTTCTATCTTATATACTTGTGCGCAAAGATATTAGCTACAACTATGCTGAAGACAGTAAGTAGAAATTCCGTACCCTTTATAAGATATGGGCCAAAAACCGAAAAAGTCGCACTTAATTCGACTCCAGAAACAAAAACACCCTCAAGAGGTGTTTACCCGATATCTTCTATCTTATATACTTGTGCGCAAAGATATTAGCTACAATTATGCTGAAGACAGTAAGTAAAAATTTCTTACCCTTTATAACACAAGGGCCAAAAACCGAAAAAGTCGCACTTAATTCGACTCTAGATAGAAAAAGCACCATTAAGAAGTGTTTACACGATATCTTCTATCTTATATACTTGTGCGCAAAGATGTACGCTACAACTATGCTGAAGACAGTAAGTAGAAATTCCTTATCCTTTATAAGAAATGGGCCAAAAACCGAAAAAGTAGCACTTAATACGACTCTAGATAGAAAAACACCATTAAGAAGTGTTTACCCGATATCTTCTATCTTATATACTTGTGCGCAAAGATGTACGCTACAACTATCCTGAAGACAGTAAGTAGAAATTCTTTACCCTTTATAAGATATGGGCCAAAAACTAAAAAGTCGCACTTAATTCGACTCCAGAAACAAAAACACCCTCAAGAGGTGTTTACTCGATATCTTCTATCTTATATACTTGTGTGCAAAGATATTAGCTACAACTATGCTGAAGACAGTAAGTAGAAATTCCTTATCCTTTATAAGATATGGGCCAAAAACCGAAAAAGAAAAACAGCATTAAGAAGTGTTTACCCGATATCTTCTATCTTATATACTTGTACGCAAAGATATTAGCTACAACTATGCTGAAGACAGTAAGTAGAAATTCCTTACCCTTTATGAGATATGGGCCAAAAACCGAAAAAGTCGCACTTGATTCGACTCTAGATAGAAAAACAGCATTAAGAAGTGTTTACCGATATCTTCTATCTTATATACTTGTACGCAAAGATATTAGCTACAACTATGCTGAAGACAGTAGGTAGAAATTCCTTACCCTTTATAAGATTTGGGCCAAATATCGATAAAGTCGTACTTAATTCGACTCCAGAAACAAAAACACCCTCAAGAGGTGTTTACCCGATATCTTCTATCTTATATACGTGTGCGCAAAGATATTAGCTACAACTATGCTGAAGACAGTAAGTAGAAATTCCTTACCCTTTATAAGATATGGGCCAAAAACCGAAAAAGTCGCACTTAATTCGACTCTGGAAACAAAAAATTATTTTTTTTATACTTTTTTAACTCTGTGCGCTCCTGGCGAACCGAAAAAATATAGTGAACAGCATAAGTATTTACATAAGTATAATGTCAATTTATATTGCATTAAAGCAATAAGTTATGGAGCCTTGGCTTTTTGGATAGCTCATTGAGTACCTCGTCGGTAGTACTGGGCAAATCTTTGTGCATTGCAAGTTCAGCCGATAAAGCCGATTCAAAAATATTAATAAATAATAAGTAATTCTTTAACCATTTCGAATTCAAAACTATACCTGTCTTGTTGTATTTCTTAAGTAGGTTATTTTTCGCTTCATGTATGAGAAGGTGCGCTCAGCTGTACTTTTCGAGACTGGCAGCGTTGCCTAAATTTCCAGCAATGTATTCCCATTTGGAAAAGCGTCCTTGGGACATAAATCAATCGCTCTTGATGGCGGGCAGTCAAGAAACTCCTCGTAAAAATCAAAAGTGTCTTGTAGATTATTTTCCGAAGTGCCTGATCTGTCTGATTATTATTTTCATCATTAAAAAGTGCCTGAAATCCAGTCAGTGTTTTTGTTTTATAGTTTGTGAACCTTTCCTTCAACTCCATTTGATAAAAATCGAGAAAATCAGTAAGCAATTTGACACGGAAATATATGTCTATTGGTACTTACATCGAGGCTACATACCTACGACTTTGCATCTATGATAATTTTTTTCAAAAATTTCTTCATTCGCTCGAATTTTTTCAATTTCGCAACAGATTGCCTCAATCAATTCAATATTATTTTTTCCAATTATTAAATGATATTTTTACAAGTTGACAGAGTGGCTGTGATCCCATTCCGCCACCGGCTGGGGCAAAAGCAACGCACGGCACACAAAATGCACCAGATTTCATTTCGGAATATGAACACTTTTCCAACAGTGGGAACACATAGTTACGATGTGGCCTCCAAATTTCTCTTAGCAGTTGCAACCTTTCCAAGTCGTCCAATATCTTGTCAATATAATTGCCAATATAATTTCTTAGAGCAATTAGTATTACTTCGCTGCTGGAGATCTTCTGCTCTTTTTCATTCGAAGAGCCACTACTAAAATCTGCCTGTTCAATGGATATCGAGACGACAAATCATTTTCGTTCGAAAATGCTTTTGGATCTATACGAGATTTCTTTGTTAAAAAATGATCGTATGTCCATATTTTGATTGGGTCACAAAATTATGTAAAATTTTGACAAAACTATGCAAGCGATTCGCGAGCGCAAATTGTTCAAGACCTAGTGACGTGCGATAGTCAATTTGCAATCGATTATTCCACAACCAAGTGTTGTCAACTTATCATAATTTTGGTACTGTTCACAGCTTGTTATTTTTTAATTCATACAATTTACGTAAAAAATTTAATTGAATTTCTTAGCATACTATACATAAATATGCTTAATTTTGATTAAAGGCGTTAGGCAAAGGGGAGGGATATATCCCATTTATCCTTTGGGGAAAAATTATTTGAATAACATGAATTTTTAAATTTTTACCGAACTAGGCTGCAACAAAATTTATGTAAGTATTTCATATTTATCACTGCTTTTTGCTAACTTCGGCATAACGAGGAGAAAGCTTTCCTCATAAGAATATTATAAAAGAATTTAAGTATGTATGTAATTTCAATTATGTAATATCTTTTTTCATTCACTAAAAATAAAGTAGAAAACACAAAGGAAATTTAATTTACCGTAAACTATTTTGCTGGCAAGTTAAATTAAGTAAGATTCTCATAAACTATTTACGTTTTCCAACTGGCTGGCGGACCTTTGTGGCTGTAGTAGGGACCCGTATTAATGGATTTGTTTTTATTTAAACAACAACAATTCAAACTTTAACAGCAATTAAACAGAATTAAATGGGGCCTTCGAAAATAATACTTATAAAACTTAAAAAAGAAACAAAAACAAAAACAAAATTAAACATGCTAAAATTACTTCCTACTTCAATTAAAACTAACCGCAAACAAACAACAACAACAACAACAACAACAACCACGGCAACGACACGCTATCACTTGAAGAAACGCTTAACGACAAGTGGTTAGTGTTGTTGTAGAGAGGTGCATTTCACCAAAAAAAAAAACCAACTACACCGAAGAAGTACATAATGGAATGGATGCGAATAAGCAGACTAATGGACGGACATCATCTGGACGACGATGCTGGCTGCCGGTGACGCTGCAACACTGAGCAGCAGGTGCAACAATATGAAAAAGGCGTTCACTTTTACTTAACTAACTAAGTAAGTAGTAAGTAAAAAGCACCAAAGTACGTACGACGAAACGACGAATGTCTGTTTTGGTCAAAAGTCAAACAAAAAAGTATTTTTTAATACAAAAATCACTTACCTTCATTTTTTTTATTAGATTTTGTTTCGCTTTATTTAGATTTGTTTTAGTTTTTTATTATTTCCGTTTTTTTTTGTTTTTTTTTTTCAATTAAATTGAAACTTCACTTGCAATTGCATAAATTGCTGACTATGAAGTTAACAATAGTTAACGCCCTTTTTTGGGCAATGAAAATATCGTAACACGGCAAACACTTTATCTATGGTATTTAAATAGATCTGCAACCAGAAAGGAGGAAAAAAAATAAAAACAATAGTGTTTGAAAGAAGGAAAAGGTTGCAGTCGAAAGGAAGGAGAGAAAGAAAGCGGGGAAAGAAAAACAGAAAGAAACATTCACTTGACAGACACTGAGAGTGAGAGAGCAGAGCAGCAGCCGCAAGAAAACCAAAATGAATGTGCTCTCGAATGACCAAATAAAACTTAAAAGTCAACAAGCTGCAATCAAATCAACAGCTATAAAAATCAACTGCAGCAGCTGTTTGCCCATGTGCCCATGTGACCATGTGCCTCTATATAATTTAATTATGGCTACTAAAAGCTGAAACGCTCTCTTTGCCACTCCACTCGCGTTCTCAAGTGTTGCAAGTGAATCAGCCAGCATCATCATAACAATCAGCAGGCAGGCAACAAGCAGACCTCATGATCATCATGATTATGTTAATCATTGTCATTAATGTCCGCTACGTTGCATATTTCAGCTCGTTGTTGTTATTGCTGCTATTGTTGTTATAGCTGTTGCATCAACATTACATTTTCATTTATTGCCATGTTGCATGGGCGCAAAAAGTACGAAAAAACCCACCAAAAAAAAAAAAAACCTAAAAGTGACTTTGAACTTTGCTTATTGCATTTACAAAATAATTTTTATTGCAGCGTTCATTTGATGTGCTGCAACACTACAACAAAAACAACAACCATACGATTTGCAAAAGAGAGTAAAGAAAAACTGGTTTCATTCATTTGCTTAGTATAATATGAAATGATTGTTATGCATTTTGGATTATGATTTAAAGTGATCGCGTAACACTTTTAATTTGGGTGAAAGAAGGAAACAACAGTGGTGGCGAAAAAAAAACACCAATGGGATTTAAAAAAAAAAAAAAATTATTTTAATTCAATGAGGCAAGACAATTATTAAGGCGGCAAGTTCTGATTCTCTTTAAAAGAAACATATTGCTGTCTTAATTTACAAAAAGCCTAACAACCAATTTTTAAAAATCTTTTTTTATTTTTTTTTTTTTGTCAGCCTTGAGATGAAGCGGAGATAAACTCTTGCCAACAGGTGTTACTACGGACTCAGTAGGCAATTGAGAAGTAGAGCCCTCTCTCGATCGACGAAAATAACGCTCTATAAGTCCCTCATCCTTCCCGTCCTAATGTATGGCGCAGAGACGTGGACATTGACCATCAATGATGAGAGGCTGTTAGGAGCGTTCGAGAGGAAGATACTCCGTAAGATCTACGGTCCAGTATACGTGGACGACGTGTATCGAATAAGATGGAACGATGAGCTGTATGAGCTTTACGCTGACACTGACATAGTCCAGCTTATAAAAATCCAGCGGCTTCGCTGGCTGGGTCACGTTGAGCGAATGGAAGAAAGCGCTCCGGCTAGAAGGGTGTTTTATATTAACCACGGTGGAGGAACACGTAGAAGATTACGTCCTAATCTCCGTTGTAAAGACCAGAAACGACCTTTGAAGAACCCCTTTTTTAATTGGCAAAAAACTTGAACAGGTATTACCAACATATGGTATATAGTACAGCTTGCATTCTGTCAGTTAAATAAGACGATATGAGATTTACGCACTCGAATCAAAATTATTGCACTTGAGCAGTTTATCTTGTAAAATATTATGCTCAATTATGATTTGTATCAAATGCCTTGGAAAAATCTAACATAATTAAAAAGCTGACCCCTCTTTTGTCTAAACCAGATCTGATTTTCTCGATGACCTCTATTAAAGCAGTCACACAACTTCTGTTTTTCCTAAAGCCCGACTGCCGTTCCGAAAACAAAAAATGTCGAGTAAAAAAGTTATAAATTTGTCTACGTAAAATGCATTCGAATACTTTTAAGATATAAGACAAAATAGCAATCGGACGAAATTCCGCATTTGGTTTAGATACCGGAATGATTTTGGCTTTTCCCCAACATGAAGGATACGTTGATGTGGTAAGTACTTATAAAGCTAAAAAGGTCTGTGATAAACGGCAACAAAATTGGTAAGATAGCCTTTAGAAATGTTGGGTGAACATTATCGAAACATTATTAAAGCTTCAAAATGTTGTGCTTAAATTTTACTGAAAAACTAAAAAAAAAAATGCTTGTTACGGTTTTAACGAACTAAAGTAGCGATATGTGAATTCATAATTTTCACAAGTTATCCGAATTACATTAAAAATATATCAAAAATACCAAAGAAATATTCAGAAGTAAGTATCTAGTATGTACTATTAAAATAAACAGAAATCAATTTGGAATGGAAGAAAGTAAATTTGGATATTTTGAAGCACAATTGAATAATTGTATTGAAATAAATAGGGAATATTTTGAAATCGAATAGAAAAACATTCTGAAGAGTATGTATATGAAATAGTCTAAAATCAAATTGGACTTGTCTCTACTAAAGTAAAGAATGAAGTCTTAAAAAAAAAAAAGCTGGCGAATCCAATCGATTTTTAGAAGAATGCATTCCTTGACACGATTTTTAATTGATTCAAATATTGTGTGGCGCCCAAACTTTCCTTACTAACGATTTGAATTTCAAGATTTACCAATTCCCAATCATCGTGATTTGAGTTCAGAATCGATATTCCGAAATGCTTAAGAAAGGCAATAGTTATGCAACGTGAGCAAATTTATTTTAGGGTGAAAAACTAATTTCTACACAATATTTCGGCCATCACTGTAGCTCTTTCTTTCTCTCTTTCTCACACAATACTCTCTTCCTTTCGCTTTTAATTTCCCTTTCGAAACAAATCACAAATATAAACACTGTTTTTTGTTAACTAAATTCGTTTGTGAATTGTGGAATACTTTCTTAAATCGCGCTGGCAGCCGTGTGCCCAACATTTCAAAGATTTGCCTACTAGCAAATACTTTTTTCTACGTTTGCGTGTGTATGTGTGTGTGTGTGTGTATGTGTGTGTGTTTCCTTTCAACGAGCGTTGCCTTACTGATACTATTAATATTTTTGTTTTGTTTTTGGTATTGTTTTATTATTACACATAAAATAATTTAAACGTCCCATGGCGCCATTCGCTGTCAAAGCCAAAAATGTTGCGATCTTTCATTTATTTATTTCTTTGTATTTGTGTGTGCAAAAGGAAATTATATAAAATGTTATGCCGTTTGCGGTTTTAGTCACATTTAGTTAGTTACACAATTGCAGTTAAGTCACACGGAAATCAAGGTCGGTCTCTCTGTAACGGTCATAGATTTAAAACGCCTAGCCGCAGTAAAGGATTAGCAAAAAACAGTTGAAGCATGGCTGCAGTTTATTGGGTGAGTTTCAACTGCATGCAATGCCCAAGGTGCATTGTGTGTCCTGACAAGAATATTTTTCTCACTCTGAGCTGAGCTTGTGAGCGGTTTTGAATAATTTAAAGAAAGATCCAAGTGAAATGCGAGTCATAGCAGAGATTTGGAAAACCTTATAAAAAATCATTAACATTAATCAATAAAATTTAAAAAAATATACTAAGCTAAACTTTTCTTGCTAGTGCGTTCCTCCTTATCTAAGTAAAAGGATAATGTTTATGAGTTCCACATAGTTTCTGATAAAAACTAGAAAAAATCAAAGAGGCCTTAAATTTATAAAATTCTTCAAACCTTGCTCGTTCGGTTGTTTGCCAATTCATCATACGAGAATTGAAACTTCTTCACATAACTAATCCCGAAGAGAAGAGTGCATAAGTTGAGTTTCCACTGGGGCCTTACAAATATTGTGTCTTCGTTATAGCGGAACATCTTTTGGATTTAATTAAGTTAGAGTGATATATAGTAAAAAGTGATTCTTTAAGAGCTTGATTTTTGAAATTTCAAAATTCAAGTAAATTTAATTTTTATTTGAATCGATAAATCAATTCCTGCCATTTTCTTTCTAAAGATAATTTCACTTAAATGTTGCTCGCGGCTACGCGTCAAGTGGTCAATTCTGAAGGTCCAATTTTCGCACACTTTTTCACACATTTCGGCCGGAATCTCACAAATCTCACAAATGACGCCTTCAATGTTGGCTTCCAAATCAACAATCGTGTTTGGCTTGTCCCTATAGACAAGAAATTAAACATAGCCCCACAAAAAAATAATCTAACGGGGTCAAATCATACGATCTTGGTGGCCAATTGACTGCACCAAAACTTGAGATTAACTGCTCACCAAATTCGCCTCTCAATTGATGCATGGTTTCGCTTGCAGTGTGGCATGTGGTCCATATCGACCGAGTCCTATTCTTGCATTTTCGGCAAAAAAAAAGTCTGATATCATCGAACGGTACCGGTACTTTTCTCCATTGACCGTAACGTTGCGGCCTTCATCGTCTTTGAAGAAATACGGCCCAATGATGCCGCCTATCCATAAACCGTACCAAACAGCGCATTTTTCGGCATGCATTGGTCCAAATAGCAATAACCAATTCTGCTTATTCACGTATCCTTTGAACCAAAAATGAGCTTCATTGCTGAAGACAATTTTGCAATAAAAAACGGATCCTCATACAGCTTCTCCTCATACCACTTTTCTTCCAAGTGGTCGATTAACAGAAACCCAATTGCTGCGATCGGCAATCGGCGCCGGATGGACATACCAGGTGTACAAGTATTAAAACGGTAATTTTTTTAAGAAAATACACGTTTATTTAAAAAAAATGGATATACATTCAATCTTTGAATGCATTTCTAACATCTCTCTGGCAATTTGTGAATGCCTGGCAAAAAAAAAACTGTTCGTTTTTTGAGTCAAACCAGTCATCGAGCCATTTTTTTCACATTTTCGTACGAATCGAAGTGCTGCTCAGCAAATGCGTGCCCGCATGCACCATTGATGAAAATAAGAGGTAGTCAGATGAAGCCAAGTCTGATGAATAAGCCGCATGGGGGAGGGCTTCCCAGCTGTACGAATCTACCAATTCCCGAATCCGTTTTGTTTGATGTGATGGTGCAGTGTCATCAAGAAAAATCACTTTGTGTTGCCTAGCTTGATATTCTGGACGTTTATGGCGCAAAGCACGATTCAAATCATCCAATTGTTGTTGGTCTCAGAAGGTCAAACCAGATAACACCTCACTGATCCCAGAAAGAAACCACAGAGCATTATCTTCTTTCAGAAGCGATTTGGCTTTGCTGTCGATTTGGCCGGTGTACCGGGCTTAACAGATGATCGTTTACGTTTGGGCTTCTCGAAATAGATACATTTTTCATCGCCAGTAACATTTAGAATTCGATGAAGATATGACTTTCTTATGTACCTGACGAGCAACATTTCACAGGTGGATTTTCGATTTTCTTGCTGTCTTTCAGTCTTTCAGTCAATTCATGCGGCACCCATCTTCCCATCTTCCCACCTTCAAAATCAATCCCATGGCTTTTAAACAGCAGTTGTTGAGAAATGCATTGTTGGGTCACATTTAATTGTTCTGCAAGTTGTTCTTGCGTTTGACCATCATCCTCATCGAGTAAGGCTTGCAATTCGGCAACTTGAAACTTTTGTCGGTGGTCTTCCACGTTCTTCGTTCGTCACATCAAAATCGTCACTTTTAAACTTATTGAACCTCTCGTTCCACTGTGTTTTGCCTAGATCGTGCCGTAAACTTCCTCAAGCATTCGATGAGATTCCAAAGCAGATTTCTTCAATTACTTTTACTTTTACTTTTAATGGCACAACAGCCCATGGAGGGCCTAGGCCGAGATTTTTCGCATCCACTGATGTTGTGCGAGTTATATTTGTACATGAATGGAAGGGACCTACAGTTTAATGCCGAATCCGAACGGCGAAATGAAAAGCTTTTCATAGGCAATTTTTACTCTTGTAGGTTTGCCATTGCCTGCCAAGAGGTGGTGCCGGATGCCGTGTAGAAAAATTATTTTTTCTACTTTTTATTTTGCCTGTGCCGAGATTCGAACCCCGGACACTCTGCGTAGCAGTCCAACGCACTACGACTACGACTACGCCACAGCGACCATTTCTTCAATTACAAAACAGAAAATCAATGATGTCCGCATATCGTAGTTTGTAGGCACCAAATTCGAAATTTTTATGAGCGCAAAAAAGTATGTAATTGTATGAAACTTCCTTTCTTATGAACTGAATATTGTTGACAGAACTAAATGCGAAGAAATGGCGCCAATGATTTGGTTTGACAGAGCGTATAATTTTACCTAGCGACACAGATGTGTCATGACCGGTTTCATACTTGTACACCTGGTATCGCGATCTTCTTCAACACTGCCGGATACAGCAGCAATATTCTCTGCTAAACGCAGTCTATGGATACGATTTGGTAGATTGATGTGGACATCATCACTGATGCGAAATTTGGTCACAAAGCACGAATTCGGTAATAAATTTCTATAATTTGCAAACGTTGTTCAGGCATAAGTTTATTCATGATAAAATGGTAAACCAAACTGAGAATTTTTTACTTTGACACATGTCAAGACTGTCAAAAATCAAGTATCAAAAAAATCACCCTTAGATAAGAACTGAAGATCTTACCAAGCAGGTACCTATACAGACAAGGCACAACCTCAGATGATCAAAAAATCGAATACTTATCATAAAAAATAAGATAAATATGAAAAAGGCTGGGTGCCTCTGCTAATGACTTTTGTAGGAGTTGTAACAATGAGAAGGAAGAAAAGTAGGAGACTATCTCTCACTAACTTTGTTCCTCTGTAAGAATAGAAAAGTTCCCTAGTAAAATAATTCGAATACAACCTGCCTGGTTGGGTCTTCGCTAATAGAGAGTAGCTGCTAAAATAAATTACATAATCGGAAAGATTTTAGTAATAAACCTAATTAAAGAAGCATGGAATTAACACCTGGTATCACAAAGGACCTTCTCTTGGCCTAAGTGCGTTTCGATGGACAACTCTAACTTAATAAAACCTAGCTTTATCTTTAGCTTAGAACTCTTCAATATTGGCGAAACATTTCGAAGTCAGGACGAAGTTAGTGGAAGATTGTTTTTCTGACGAATAGTCAAAAACTTTTAAATTAACGTGACCAGATATTTTTCAAGAAAAAAATCTGATCTAAAGAAAATAGCGATTTGAGCAAAAAGGTCATTAAATTTCGCAGTCAAAATGTCGGAAGTGAGACTTTTAATAGGTGAAAAATGTGATTTCTCCAGAAAAACGAAGAGAACTCATGGGTTAAAATATTCGAGGCAACTGTTGTACGGAAAATTCTATTCTAAATAGCTGGACACTCAAACAACAATTAACAAGCTGTCTCATTGTTTATTATGTATTATTTATTACATAATATTGATCAATATTATTAAATAGTCACGTCAGTTTAAACATATTACAAAAGCATTGCAGCAAAATGCTTAAATACTTACGAAGAAATATGCCTCTCTGTCTGAAGGCCTGCCATCCGTTTACCTATAAGCTCATCACTTTTCCATACATTTGCATTTTGCTCTTTGTTGAAAATCGATTAACGTAAAGTAAAAGCAAAAACAAAATCAAAAAGAATCGCATACTTCATGCACTCAACGCTCACACAAATGCGCATAAGCCCGATAGCAAACTCGAAACTGAATCGAACCGCATTAGCCTCGGCTTAAATCAATCACGTTAGTATGTGTGTGTATGCGTGTGTGTGCATTAAGCCACATGAGCGACAGCAGCAGGCAGCTAAGCATCATCATCAACATAATTCAGCATAAATTCACACGTTCACTCAAAACTCATAATTCACACATACTGCATTCAAGCGAAAGCAAATGGTGCAACTGCAACTGCAGCAGCAACAACAACATCACCCACAAAGTCACTTCAACAGTTCGACGACGAAAACACTCAACGACTTCAACAAAATAAATTTTCATTTTTGCACATTTTCATTTTGCCATTTGCTTTTTATGCTTTTTTCAATTTCCCATTTTTCTTCTAATTTTGTTTTGTCTCATCGTACAGCAAATGCTACACATTGTGGTAGCAGCAACATTAATGTCAATTGTCTGTGGACCAGCAGCAATAACAGGAGTAACATCAGCAGCCGTAGCAACAATGGCTGAAAGTTCATCAGCAGCAGCAGCAGCGGCAGTGGGGGCAGGAGCAGGAGCAAGAGCAGCAACGGCAACGGAAATGCATGGCAGTCATGCCCATAAAAACACAAACGTCGCCTATGCAAATCGCATGCAGGAGCAACAAAAACAAAAACTTCATCATAGTTATCATTATGACAATGGCAATCAAAATTATTTTGCTTCTGCTAGTGGCGGAGGTCGAGATACTGATGCCAGCACCAAATCAACACGAAGAAGAAGCTATAGGAGCCATGACAGTGCTGGAGATGGAAGCGGCAGCAGCAGTGGCAGCAGCAGCAGCCTAGCAGCAACACTTAATAGTCTCACAAATCTCTCGGGCTTGCGGCACATTACTAGCGGTTATGGTACTTCAAATCCCCATGCACATGCAGCAGTTGCTGCTGCTGCTGCTGCTGCTGCTGCCGGTGGGAAACAACAAATACCAATTTACGAAGAACAGCAAGAAAACGATTATGGGGCTGAAATAGTTGCATCCGTTGCTGCGGCAGGAGGATATTCCACTGGCTCCTCTGATGAAAACAATCAACAACAACGTCAGCAGTACCAACAACATCATCAGCAACACCAGCACCAACACCAGCATAATCATCATAACGATGCGCTTAGTACAGCGATATACAATTTACATGCAGCTGGAGCACACAATGGCTTCCTGCCATCATCAGGAGGTTATGGAAAATCATCATCGTCATCGTACTCATCACCTTCCTACTACAGCTACCAACAGCATTACAATTACCAGCAACAGCCAGAACACCAGTACCACCAACAACAACAACAACAACAGCAACAGCAAGAGCAGCATCATGAACAGCAGCAGTTGCATTCGAATGAGAAAATCTCCAATGGCAATTTTCTACATCATTACGAACAGAATTCCGGTTACGATGAACTTTCATCATCGTCACCTGCATCGTCATCTGAACATCATCATTCTGCGGCACAACTGCACCAACAACATCCATCGTTACAATATTTTACACCACACGAGAGTACCTCCGGCACTTCATCGCAATTCCCCTCCTTCTCTTCATCCTCGTCACATTATGATTCCGCATCATCAGCATATGAAGGTGGCGCTGCCGATCTAGCAACTTCATTCGAAGAACATCATTCCGGCGGAGGTGGCGGTGGCGTTGCTGGCATTGTTGATGGTGATGGTGGAGCATACGATGACACATCTAATTATCTACACTCAGCACACGCGGGAGGCGCTGCACATTCACCACCCGATGTCATCAACTATGTGCCGTACAAGGTGGTGAAAAAACTGCACGTTCCGGTACGTGAACCCGTACAAATTCCTGTCTCGCACGCTATCATTGTACCTGTTAGGAAACCGGTGCCCATACACATTCCAATCACCAAACAGGTGCAAGTGGCCGTCGAGAAAGAGCTGAAAATCCCAGTGGAACGTGTAGTTCCATTTCCGGTAGAAAAACATGTGCCTGTGCCCGTGGAGAAACGTGTGCCGTATCCTGTGGTTAAATATGTTCCGATTAAAGTGCCACATCCATTCCCCGTCAAGGTGCCCGTGTTCAAAACTATACTGCATAAGGTGAAGAGTTGGTGGTAATCAATCAGTCATAATCATTGATTGATTGTTATTTCATGTGCTGTACTGTACTCGTTTGTGTGTGTTTGCATGTGTGTGTGAACACACACACACACACACACTTCTACATTTATACAAATATTAAGTTTCTGTGTTTACAGAATTTAGTTACATACAGACATACATACTATTTACATACTATTTATGCATTAATTTATTATTCATTCTGTTTTAAGTGTTTGAAAAATGCACTGTGTTTTTATTTCTAATCGAATAAATTTATTATTAATTTGTTAAAAAGTTGGAGTGATTTTTAATTGTTATTAGTGGAAGGGCAAAATCTTGAAAAGTTGCAACGCAATGCTCATATTGTATTGGGCCATATAAAAAGTAGTTTTTCGTTCCAAGCTGATATTGGTACCCACAAATCTGTCATGTGGTTGATGTTTAGTGCCTCCACTAACTCCCTACAGTTTGCATGTTGATCTTGCTTCACCAGTTGCAAAATTTAGTCAGCTTTTTCACTGACTTTCGGTGCATCTTAGATATCGAAATTCTCGGAACGGAATCCAAATCTCTCGGCGCCATATATAAAGGCGGGAAGGATCAGGGACTTATGGAGAGTTATTTTCGTCGGTCGAGAGAGAGTTCTGCTTCACAATTGCCTACTGAGCCCGTAGTAACACCTGTTGGCAAGAGTTAGCCTCCGCTTGACCTCAAGACCCACTCGACGAGACTCCCTTTCCAGATTGAGGAATGCTGCAGTGACTGCTCGCTCGTTTTTGCCAATAATGTCAATATCATCAGCGTATGCTAGCAGCATGACACTCTTGTAGAAGATAGTGCCAGAGATGTCGATGTTCGCAGCTCGAATTATTTTCTCCAGCATAAGGTTAAAGAAGTCGCACGATAGGGAGTCACCTTGGCTGAAACCTCTTTTGGTATCAAATGACGCGGAGAGGTCTATCCCAATTTTCACTGCGCTGGTGGTGTTGGTCAGTGTCATTTTACAAAGGCGAATCAGCTTTGAAGGGACACCAAAATCAGACATTGCTACGAACAAGTGATCCCTAATCGTGCTGTCGAAGTCCTGGATTTCGCGTAGTGTTAATATCTGGTGGATGGTGGATTTGCCCGGCCTGACGCCACACTGACCACGAGTGTCCGGAGTTCAAATATCGGCACAGGTAAAATCAAAAAAAAAAGTAGAAGAAATCATTTTTCTACACGGCACCACCTCTTGGCAGACAATGGCAAACATACAAGAGTAAAAATTGCTATGAAAAGCTTTTCACTTCGTCGTTCGGATTCGACATTAAACTGTAAGTCCCTTCCATTCATGTACAAATATAACACGCACAACATGAGGGCATGCGAAAAGCTCGGCCTAGACCCTCCATGCGGGTTTTGAGCTCTTTGCCTCCAATCTTAAACAACTTAGCAGGTAGACCATCTGCACCTGCAGCCTTATTGTTTTTCAGCCGAGCGATACCTCCTCATAGTCGGGCGACGGTACGTCGACCCCGTCAGTAATTGGGGTTTCCGGAGTAGATTCCGCAGTGGCGGGATTACTACCGTCGTCACCATTAAGCAGCTGCGAAAAATGCGCCCTCCATAATCTCATAAAACCCTAGACATCTGTCAGCAGATTTCCGTCTTCATCCTTGCATGATGAATCCCTAGTCTTCAAACCATCAGTTCCCCTACCTCCTCAACTCTCTATATCACTCCAGCAGCTCGTTTTGTAACTGTCTGTAGGGTGGTTACTGCGTTTTTCTCTTCACTAGCATCGCGACACTCTTAGTCGTACCACATATCTTTCCGTCGACAATGGTTGCATAGCACTTCTACGGCAGTCGTACGCATAGAGCGGGAAATGTGCATCCAATGTATCTTTTTACACTAGCGACGAATTACACAACCGTCTTCACACAAAATGTAGCCTGAAATGCCACCTTTCAAACCTGTGTTCGTTCGTCATAATCGAACTAGTGTTGCCATCGCTGTCACGTAGTTGTAAGTATGGCGTTGCACTGTGACGTAGAGAGTGACGCACAGGCAATATCAGAAAGTGGAAAAAACAATTTTTCTACACGGCACCAACTCTTTGCAAGGAATGGCAAACCCACAATAGTAAAAATTGCCTATAAGACTTTCACTTCGCGTTCCCAACTTCTCAAGTTTTCAATGAAAGAGAGGCTAGAAGATTTACTTGAAATTTCGCATGAAAATCTCTCCTCCGTGGAAAGAAAACAACTCGCATCAGCATAACAAAACATAGACGAGCTTAGTTTCTAGTCAACCTTATAAAATTCGCGAGTTCTTAGCCCGGCAAGTGGCAAATTTTACACCTGTTGAGATCATACAACCTGAATAAGTATTTTGATGATGATGATTATTATAATGATGATATTATTATAATTATAACGATGTAACAAATAAATTCGCATGCTTTGAGTATGAATATTTTGATGGAAATGAAAATGCAGAGGGGCGTTGCATACATT
Organism: Palloptera scutellata; assembly: GCA_958295655.1. NCBI lineage: Eukaryota > Metazoa > Arthropoda > Insecta > Diptera > Pallopteridae > Palloptera > Palloptera scutellata. The sequence continues at coordinate 37,519,766 of OY282450.1, read as the reverse complement.
GGAAATGCAATCGATCCAGATGTAACACACCTGGGATCAGAGAATCATCCCACTGAACTATAAAAGGCTTATCGTTTGCATAAATCAGCACAAAAACATTTCTGTTAAAAATTCCTTCGGCCACGCTTGTAACGTTGCGATAGACTCTGATTTTTACAAGATTGCTAAACTAACTCACACCATTTTTTATTTTAAATATTGTTGTTGCTTTCTATAAGCCCTACTAGCATAGTGCCGTTCTAAGTATATGGCCGCAATTGCATGTTATATGGCAAAGGAGCTACATAAATACATACATAAATACACATACATATGTATGTAGGTTGCAGATTTCACAATTGTCATGCATATTACATAAGTCACTAATTGTGTATGCATGTTAAAATTTATTTATATTTCATTTACATACACCAACATAAACATATTAGGTATTTATGTACCATATACATATGTAATCATATTCAAATTTGGTATGTACTTACAATATACATACATATGTACATATGTATATAAATATTGCCAAAATATTACATACATACTCGTACTCATACACGCGAAATTTTGTAAAGCAAAAGTTATGAATTTCAGTAGACTACCTATATATACACGGCTACATGCCCTTACAATCTACAAGCGCATAGAAAACATGGTTTGCCTTTAACCATGAATAGTGGGGCATCGTGCTGCTCGGCTCGAAATATATGCAAAACAAAAATACAAAACAAAAAAAAAAGTGTAGCGAAATTTGAGGAAACAGTGGGACTAATTCATTAAGTTTTATGAATTGGTAAATGAGTAACGTAGGAATTCACTGTAACAAACTGTGACACATTGCTCGCTAGCTTCAGTCAATTATGGGATCCCCCTCGTCGGTTCTGATCTGTCATAACTTTCTATTCGTCGGATTCAGTCAATCACTGAATCCTATTCGTCGCTTCTATGTTCTATTATTCATAGTTTTCTACTCGTCCATTCCAGCCAGTCACCTGCTCATTGTTGAATTTAGCTAGCCACAAGCCTAATGTATTAGTTAATTGACGGTTATAGTCAGATGCAACATCATAATCTGTGGCTCTAGCTATTCGTAAGCTTTTACTTATTGCCTTTAGTCAGTCACTGGCTCCTACTCGTCGGTTCCAGTCAACTACTTTCTTATACTCGTTTAAGTTAGTCTTATCATCGATTCGATGTGTTTAAGTTAGTAGTAAGCTTCTATTAAGTAATTATAAAATCAATGATCTTCCACGAATTCCATGAAATCCAAACTTAACATATGTAAGTTTCCCATTTCAATATTTCGGTCTGACAATCCATTCTTAAAAGCTTGAAATTTATTAGATTTCGATGTAGAAATCTCCTCCCTTGTTTACAGAATTGCTTAATTGAAAATAAATTTGATTCCGATTAGTCCCGATTTTTCCCAAGTTTGAACCACGTGTCTCCAATTAGGAATATAGTTTGCTGGGATAATAGTTAGCAAAGATTCAGTTACATGAACGAAATCGTTTATCTTTAAGGACTGACAAAATTTACAAAATCCAAAAGCTATTTTCCAATACAAAATCCCCGAAAAGAAAAATTCTGATCTAATATTTCTCAAACTGAAAAGTTTCTAAGTTAAAAATTTTATGAAATTGCCTTCATCCAATCGGACTGTGAATTTTCGAGTACCAAAAATATTTAATTTGTTCTTTTAATACATAATTCTTAGGGCTCCAATACTCCAGTTATCTCAACTCATCCTGGAATAGAGAATATTTTTACTTAGACTTCACCCAAAATTTATTTACTTGAGCTGAGAAGCCCGTGGATCGGATTTCTTCTACAGAAAATTCATTGAATTCCTTCAACACAGGAGTTTTTTCTTACAACTACTTGAACAGAAAATAACTCGATTCTTCCAATTTTCGACTACCCAAAACGCTGAATCCATCTTCTTTAATGGCACAGTAGCTCATGGGGGGGGGGGGGGGAGGGCCTAGACCGAGCCTTTTGCATTCGTTTAAGTTATTCATGGAAGGGTCGTACACTTTTCGAATCTGAATGAAATGAAATTATTTTCTTAGGCAATTGTCAGTCTTGGAGGTTTGTCATTGCTTACCAAGAGGTGATGCCAAGTAATTATCAAATTATTTTCTGTGCCTGTGCCGAAATTTGAACTTGGGCACTCTGCGTTGCTGGCCAGTGCACTACCAACTAAGCCATTGCAACCATAACAATTCCTCAATTCAGCTCCTATACTTTCCCATCAACTCGTTTTCTATAGATATTTATGACTTCAATCACTGGAGCAGTTGAATTGGTCATTCATTAAGGCTACGATTCCTTAAGCATTGAATTTTATGTTTTTATTCCTCAATTATAGACTTGAGTTATTTTTAGCGATTAATTGAAAGCCGCAGGACAGCCTGAGACTAAGCCCCCGTAAATATGCTGATACCGACAGATGGACTTAAAAAATCGAGAGTCTGGAAATAGTTAGACAAAACTAAAGTAATGTAAGTACTATTAAATTCTGTGAATAACATTTGTCCATCAGAAGCAAAAGGATATTGATACCATAGATGGAGCTTTATCAAGGGCAACATTATCCTTACTAAATATTCGATTTAGAAATTCGTAAAGTCTTTCTAATATGCATTCACATATCAAATATGTAATACCCAAGTATACCTGAGTACATATCTGAAGTAACTGCCTCATGCACATTTCTACCATATGATTATCCAAACATGTCAGGTTTCGAACCGAAAAACGGCACACAATAAAAATTTAATAAACACACACACACACACACATACACGCCTTTTGGCAAATGTTTTGGATTTTAGGTTTTTTGTTGTGAGTCTGTATGTGTGACTGCTGCGTTCGGGGAGACATTAAGCTAACGACACCACTGTGCGCCACTGCCCGGTTCACTAACTGACGGACTGACATCAGCAGTTTTCCGCAGCGCCGCAAAAGCAAAAACGAAACGAGAAGGAAATGCAAGGAAAGAAGCACAACGCAAAAGCACAAAAAGAGCAAATATATGAGACTCAGTGTTTTTCGTTATTCCTTAAACGTGTTTCAAGAGCGTGTTTCCTCTGCCGCTTTCTACTAATATTTTTATTCATGTTTTTTTTTTATATTTGTATTTATTTTTGCTCTTTCCTTCGTTTCATTTAATCTAATCTAAAGTTTTGTTAGCTAAGCTGTTATTTTAATTACAACAATTTGAAGCGCGTTGCTTCGCTGCTACACAGCGCAAGGGAATACATACACACTAACACAAACATATACACAAACACATATGTACACGAACACATACATAATTGCTATGTATGTAGGTACGTGCAAGCATGCGAGCTGAAAAGTGAGAGCTAGAAGGTAGTAGCTTGTAAAATGTAACACTACTTTTATTTTTTGACATATTATTAACAATTTTTGTTACATGAGCAAAAGGCAACCCGAAGCACACACACACACACGCACGCACATACACACATTCTGACACCAGTTAAAATTATTAATATTGCGTGGTGCGTGTAGTTTCTGCTGTTGTTGTTGCTGTTGTTGTTGTTTTTGTTGTTGTTAATGTTATTGTAGTTTTCTGTTGTTGTATGTAAATTGCTAATTAAGATAAGTGAGCTTGATTTCCATATTAATATGGAGAATGCCTTGCACCGCACGCCCCTCACCTCGATCATGCCTACCTACACACCACGAGAACAAGAGACTGTTTTCGCTTATCTTAACAACTTTTCGCAATAAACCAAAACACATGCTGTGTGTATAAGCTTTTCTTTTTTTCTATTTTTTTATTCTATTTTTCCTTCATGTATGAAGTAAGTGTGTATGGAATAGTTTCACTTAAAGCCAAGCAGCTATCTGTGCGTGTGTGTATTTGTGTGTGCCTTTACTATTTTGCGGTGTACCGGTGTACTCCCCAAACAATTCACTAACATGCACACCCACTATTTTTTCTGTATATATTTTTTTAAGCACCTCAAGTGCAAAAAACAGAAGCAGCAACAACAATAACATCAACAGCAGCAGCAGCAGCAGCATTAGAGGTGCCAGTTTAACTAAGCAGCTCGAAGGCAGAAAAAGAAAACTTCAAATTAAAATACAGAAAAAATAGCAACCAACTAGCCGGAAGCTTGAAACTTTGCGTGAATTAATCACACAAAAGGGTTTGGTTTAGTTTGGCTCATTTCGATTCGGTTACACAAACACTCATCGAACACACACACACAAACACTCAAACACACACAGAGACACATGATGATGGCGCTCACCTGATGTATGTTTTTTGTAGTAAGTAGTCTTTAAGTGGCTTTTGTCGCATGGCATTTTATTAAGTTTTTTTTTTTTTGTGATAGTACCTACCTTGTATTTCATAGATAAACGGTGGGTCTAACAAAAGTAACTTCAATATTAAGCCATTAATTACTTCTTCGCATTATTTTTAAAATGAATTACAATTTTCTCATAATTAGGCCATAATGATCACCCAGTTCCTAATCCACTTTATCTCATCATGAACTCAATATTACTTAGCTTCTAACCTTAGTACTTTCTCATTGCGTTTTATATCCTGGAATTAGCTCATTATAAGTTAGACTTAAAATTAGAAATCTTTTTAGCTCATTGTATCTGCTCCGATATGTTTCTTTTCAAGTTTATTGAACAAAATTAAAAGTGTTAGAATCTCCCGAGCACGTCAAAATCTATTAACGAAAATTCAAAAGTAATTCAAAAAGTAGCGTAAATTCATGAATGTTAGAAAATAAACTGGAATTGAATATTAACCTATTGATATACGGAGATATTGGCTTAATCGATTCCATGAGCTTTTAATGATGACCTAAAAACAAAAATTGTTTATAGAAAAAAAGTTCAGCAATGAAATCGCAACTTGAAGAAAACTTCTATAGAACTGCAGCTTCTGTAGTTTTTGTGACTTCTTCAGCAAACAGCGATTTACAAAAAAAAAAAAATATTTTACTAAAATTTCACAAAAAAGACCTTGTTTGGGCTGATTTTCGGAGACCTCTTAGAAAAATGTTCCTCGAGGTGGGAAATATAACTCGTGATAATCTTATCTAAAATCAAAAAAACCAAATAGGCCATAAGTAACTGTCCAGAAATATCGGAAGTGGGTTGCATTCTCCATCTGTTATTTGCAATATGGAAATGATGATTCTTTATTAAGAGTAGTGACCAATGTGCAAACTGGTTTACCCACATTTCCATCAATTGATCAATTACTGAGAGTCGTTCCAAGTCTAGCGAGTTCATCAGCCTTACAATTTCTTTTAATGTCGCTATGACCAGGTACCCATATAAGGTCTTGTTAACAGATAATGTGCATTGAAGGGTAACTTTTGAATAGTTAGAAGAACATTAGAGGGATTTTATTACCACCTGATTATCAGTGAAAATGCAATTATCACTACAGGGAATGGCATTACACGTTACAGACTTGCGGCCCCGCAAGCAGCACTGGTTAAGAAACGTTGCAGTGATCAGGAAAGCAAAAGTGTGCTGAAATATTCAAACGTACAGAGTGGGCACTACTCCCAAACTTACCATCAAACTTTGAGTCATCAGTCTAACAGTCGATGGTATGAGGGCAGTCCACTCTTAATGAGATAGAATATGTGTGCTAAAACTGTTACTAAAGGATAGTGAGGAGAGGGTGAGGTCAATAGATGGTGGGAGATATATAGTTTCACTTAGTATCATGTCATGACCTAGATTTGTGGGGGACCATTTACGGATCGCATTCAATCTCACAGCCAAGATTAACGCTGATGTTTTACCGAATACATCTATTGGAGTAAGATCCAACATCGTATACAGCACTTTTGAAGCTATTGTTTTCAGAGCTCCAGTCGCTGTATTTTGCCTAATTCTCTTTGAAAGCATTTTACTCCGTAGAATAGAAACAACAAACCATTACTTCTTAATTACACTGGTATACAACCACATGGTTACCTTGGTGTTGTAGTCCCCATTTTTCTCCAATAGCTGGCCCTCAAGCAGTAAGTCGACTCTGGTGATATAAAAATTTTGCGTATTTTCGAAAACTAAATCATCCAATTTTCCTAAATATCCCTATTTCAATACCGAATTACGTTAACTCCATGTTCTTAATTTCAATTGCTAGCAGTTTTCTAAGGATTAAAAAACATTTCAAGCCACCACCTTTCAAATTATCCAGTTTCTTGAAAACAAAATTGCTATGACTTTGACTCCACACATGGTGAAATTACATACATACATACTTAGAATGTGATAGCAGCAGTACAACAAGTTCAACACGACAAGAACAATAGAGAAGTCTGAATGACAAAAGCAACAGTGCAATAAATACAAAAAAACAATAACAACACATCTTTGTTGTTGCGGCCATAATGGCGGCACTCAGTGGATGTAAAAATCAGCTGACGACACATAAAGGAGGGATTTTCGAAATCATTTTTTCTTTCACCACAAAAGAAGAAGAGCGAGTTGCTAGTACTCACCTTTGTATAAATTTTCCTTATCTGATTTATTTCAAGACAGCAAGAATTAACAATTCAACAAGTTTCAGTTTCGATTTATTTCACCATTGTAAATTTAAGATGACTGCGCTCTCACAACTACGACACACTGAACTCACAGCTGGAACTATTTGAACCGCTGAAATCGAACTTCAAGATGGAAACTTCACGAATTTGACTTTGCTATTTGAGCTCTCCAATTCAAACTTGAGGACATCACGATTTGGTCTCTATGGTTAGTACTTCCAGATTCGAATTCAAAGTTTTTCACTAGATTTGCGCAATTCAAATCCCAATATTTAGAGGAAATTTATCAACGATTGTTGTAACTTTTCGTGAGTCACCTGGTGTTTTTGCCAAAAAGTAGACATTAATATTAACTATTGTAATATATAAACTAATTAAATATGCTTGTTTCACCCACTTCACTAAATACCATAAATGTGTGCTCATGTTTTTGCGACACCGAACTTTTCCAGCAAACTTAAACAATTTTGTGAGTGTGTGAGAAACAGAGAGAGAGAGAGAGAGAGCGTGTGAGAGTATGAGAATGAGTATGAGCCAGGCATTGCCGCTTTTTACATAGTTTTCTCGTTTAGTTTAGGTCGGTCAACAACAGCAACAACACCAATGAAATGTTGTACATCTTTTAAGCAATTGTCGTCATAACTCTAGCGTTAATGTGTGTAATTTGTGTGTATGTATATTTGAATGTGTAGTGCTACTTCCTACTTTTCTACGCTTTATTGTTGTCGTCGCCGTCGTCGTTATAGTTTTCACTTGGTCATGTTTCCAACATGCGACAACGATTTGGGTTTGGCCATTTTGGCATTTGTTGTTAACATATTCCACACTTATGTATGTAAGCTTTTGTGTGTGTTAACTGAAATTTCTGCTGATTATTGCTGACTATTTGTTAATAATAATTTTACAGCAACAACAACATCAACAGCAGCATGTAAAATGTCATGTTTTTGTTAATTTCTTTGATGTTCGCTGTTCGTTTGCGTTTATTTTATTGCTTTTTTACGCCTTTTTCACTCTTGCCTGTCGAAGGGCGGGAGTTCAGCGCTTTCATATCTGAAAGCTAGAGGTGTGGTCATTTCTCTTGTTTTAATTGCCAAAGAGCGCGCTTGCACATGCAAAAATACAAAAACAAAAACAAAGTAAATATGTAAGTATGTATGGTTTTTATGTTTATTTTGTTTTTTTGAAGCATTAGTTTTATTCTACAGTGTTGTTTTTTTTATTGCTTTATTATTGTTAATTTTTGTTTTTTGTGTACTGGTTCGTTTCCTTTCTCGATATTCAAATAAAGTTATTACATTTAGATTTAATTTTTGTTTAATTGATAAATAAAATTATTTTATTGCTGCATAAAAAAAACATTGTTTTTTATGTTTTTATAATTGTACCATAAATGTACCATAAAGCGAAAAAAAATTATAATATTGTAAATCATCGCTCACATATTGTTGTCACTCTAGGTGCATACAGTGCTCGTTTTTACTAGTGTAAACAGGTGATAAAGTTCTGACTACTATTTCGAGGAATAATAAATAATTATCACTCTTTTACTTAATACTGAATAAGGAATGATAAAGAAAAGGGATATGTTCATGATTTCAATTAATTTATAATTATTTTTTGCGAAATAAACACAGCTCTACGATTTCTATAACCCTTTCTTTCTACTTTTTTTTTAGTTACTAACGGGTGTTTTTTTTTAGAATGTGGTTTTCAAGAAGAACTAAAACGCATATAATTTAATGTTATGGCCAAGAATTTAGCTTTATTATAAAGAACAAATTCGAACAAATTCCAGCCAGGAGGCCCAATTTTCGACCACTTTTTGCAGCAATTGGAGCCGTATGTCAGTAATAACTTCCAAGGCGTCAACCGTCTCGGGCTTATCTACGTAGACAAGCGACTTCACATAACCCCACAAAAGATAGTCCAGCAGTGTTGAATCGCACGATCTTGGAGGCCACGCCACAGGCCCAACACGCGAGATAATGCGCTCACCAAAAGTTTCCTTCAATAAATTGATTGTTTCCTTGGCTGTATGGCATGTAGAGCCGTCTTGTTGGAACCAAAGGTCGTCCACATCAACATCCTCCAATTCACAATTCAGGCACGAAAAAGTCATTCACTATAGCGTTCCCCATTGACTATAACATTATGACCGGCTTCATCTTTGAAGAAATATGGACCAATGATTCCCTCTGCCCATAGAGCACACCAAACAGTGGCTTTTTGAGGATGTAACGGCGTCTCAACAATGGCTTGTGGATTATGATCACTCCAAATGCGACGACTTTGCTTATTAACGTACCCATTCAAACAAAAGTGAGCGATGAACGCTGAACAAAATTTTCTTGTGATAATCGGGATCGGTGGTCATCTCGTTTTGGGCCCATTCACCGAACGTTTAAACGTTTTTCAGGAGTAAGTCTATTCATAATGAAATGGCAAACCAAAGTGAGCATAAATCAAGTGACAGCTGTCAAAAAGACCAACTCCGAAAAAAGTATTGCCAGATTGAAAACCACAATTCTAAAAAAACACCCCATACAAAATGTTATTTTATAAGTATAGCGTGAAAATTTATGTTTTGGAATTTTTAAATAATATTATATTCCTTAAGCTCTAAAAATCTTAAACATTTTGAACTGAGTTTTATAGATGGGGCTTTGCCGTCCCATTATCTTCTAAGTAACTTAATCTACTAAATTTACGATGATCGGAGAATGCTTTTTATTGGGTCATATAAAAAGTGTCCGCGGTTTCTCGTTACGCGACGACGTTGGTACCCATAAATCTGGCAACACTATTCCGATTATGTCAAATGAGCACATGTTTGAAAGGTTACATTTTGTGTGAAGACAGTTGCGTGATTCGTCGCTAGTGTAAAAAGTTATATGGATTAGAAAATGAGTGAAATACGCTATGTGATGTTTTATTAATATAGAAAAGTTAAACCGCTGTAAAAACATGCCGAAAAACTTGTGCGGTTTAAGGTGAGGATGCTGTTAGTGCAAGAGTGGTTTGTTTGGGGTAATTTGCATCGCTGCAAATGGTGAAGCAAGATCGATAAACAAGCTGTAAGGATAGCGGAGGCACTAAACATCAACCACATGACAAATTTGTGGGTACGTACCAACATCATCTTGTAACGAAAAACCGCAGATACGTTTTATTTACTTTACTTTACTTTTAATGGCACAACTGCCCATGGAGGGCCTAGGCCGAGCTTTTCGCTTTTCGCATCCACTCATGTTGTGCGTGTTATATTTGTACCTATACATGAATGGAAGGGACCTAAAGTTTAATGCCGAATCCGAACGGCGAAGTGAAAAACTTTTCATAGGCAATTTTTACTCTTATAGGTCTGCCAAGTGGTGCAGTGTCAAAAAATTATTTTTTCTATTTTTTGATTTTGCCTGTGCCGAGATTTGATCCCCGGACACTCTGCGTAGCAGTCCAACGCACTACCACTAAGCCACAGCGACCACCATACGTGGATACGTTTTATATGACCCAATATATTTAGTTGATTTCTAAACTTTTCAAATGTAGTCCAAGGATGAAATGCCAACTGATCTTGGCTAAGTATCAGTTTCTGTTTCAGGAATGGAAATCAAAACAAAAACAAAAAAAAGTCATTTTTCGTAATGGGTTCATAAATGAAAAATGTTTTACCTATATTTATTAAGTACTTTTCGCTTAAATCGTTATTTACAAAAATTCAATTTAAAAAAGTATAAATATTTTTAAGGAGTCGTGTAAATTCTGCCAGAAAAGCACCGGGAAATGGTCATTTAAAAAGTCCGCTTAAAGGGATTGTAAAAATAATTTTTGTCGCTAAGTTGGCACCACTTTCCTCTATCCTGACAGCAATCTGTCATTTAGTTTTGTTCACAATGCTCGATTTTGGCAGTTCAACTCAAGTGTGTTCGGGGATTTTTACAATGAATAAAAATATCAAATAAAGAATTTGTATTGAAAGTGGAATTTCTTGTGGCTAATCGCTGAAAATGTTATAGAAGGCTTACATTGAATCGTTTTTATCAGAAACATGTGAGTGGTAGTGCATATGAGTGGTAGAGTGAATTCGAAAGCGGCCGGCCTTTAACGTCTTCAACTGAAGTTAACATCAATAAAGTGAAGGAAATAGTGACGGAAAATCATCATTTTAGTTTGAGAGAGATAGCCGCTGAACTTTCTGTGTTTCACGAATCAATTCCTACACGATTGTTTGGGCATGATAAGCGTTGCCGCTCAACTAGTTCCGGAAGACGACAACGCACCATCTCACAAAGCTGTAATTGTGAACGAATTTCTGGCCAAAACCTCGACAAATATCATCGAACAAGCACCGGTATGGTTCCGCCTGACTTATTTCTCTAACCAAAACTCAAATTACCACTTCGAGGCAACCGTTTTCAGTCGATAGAAGACATAAAAGAGAATTTACAGCGAGAAGTGATTCGATTCTGGAATATGAGTTTGAAGAATGTTTTAATGATTGGATTATTCATTGGCATAAGTGTATTATTTCGGAAGGGGCCTACTTTCACGGCGATACAATAAATTTAAATGAATAACACATATTTTGTATTTTATTGACCAATTCCCGGTACTTTTATGCTAGAATGTATGTGGAAGTCAGGTGAATTCTTTTTTTAATTATTACACTGTAACTAAAGATTAAATTTATGGGCGTTAACCGAAATTCACTGTATAATTCAATATGAAACATAAATCTAAAATTAATTAATTCAATACCTGAAACCAAAAACAGTACAAGTTAACTTGCACTAAAACCACAATATATGTCCGCAAGTGATATGCACTCGTTAAATCCACAAACACACACACACTCACACAAATACAATTATAAGCGCGCACACACACACATACAGCCACTCATTTATAAGTATGTATTTAACTTGGTGTGCAACTCTTGAAAGCAATATAAAATGTTAACTTGAATCTAATTGGTAAATTGATTGCTTTCCAAGAACTTTAAACGTTTTGCGAAAAATTTTCATAAAACTCTTGTTATTGCTACCATTTTGTGGTTTCTACAATTGCTACCAATTTCCGCACTGAAAACAAAAACAAAAACAAAAACAAAAAACAAAAAAAATAAAAGAGACAAGAAATAGTACATGGAAAGAAGTTAGCTTAGCTATAACGAATATTTATATATAATCGTATGTACTTGAACAGGGTAAATGCACAAGAGATATAGCCGAAGAGAGCGAGAGAGAGAGAGGGAGAGATATAGAGAGAGAGAGAGAGAGAGGCAGAGCGAGATTGAAAAGTTGAATCAAAGTTTTGCCAGTGTGTTATAAAAAAAAAACCTTATTCTGCTTGGTAGCAAAAATTCCAATTACGAATATTGTTATTACGCTGCAAAAAGACAACACACACACACACACACATACAGATGCTCTCATGCACACACACATTCAAAGCCACTACTATTACTACGACTACACCCCGCTAAAAACTTTTCGGTGATAGTTTCACTTGTAAAATGATTACAAAAATGATGTCATTTCAAAGGATCAAAAAGTTTTTAAGTTTTCGAGATTTAACGAGAAGAAACAAAATTTTGTAGAAATTGCTGCGTCAAAGGAAATTTCATTTTTCATTTAACACTGTGCAATAAGTTTTTATTGGTGATCTCGGGCTTTAGAATTATGTTACAATTTATATGGCCTCCTTTAATTGCGAATACTGCTTTCGAAATCTTTTGCGTTAGTACTCAGGAAAACTGATGGCAATTTTTGTTTTATTCGAAAAATTCGTTTTCTTTCCGAGTGTTCTTGCCCCCGAGCTTTTTCGAGTCCTTTCAATCTACTTCAGATTTCGTACCCTTTGTTACATTAGCAGCCTGCATCATTAGTCAATACGTCGTCGTCTTTTCTTTTCACTTTTAAATTGATTTTCAAAATTATAATTTGAACTCTTCCTCAGGAACTTCTCTCAAGAGAAACTAAATCTGGGTACAAACAAAAAAATTCCTATCTTGTCCACTTTTATTCTCTATTATTCCCTATTAATCTACTAAAACAAATTTTCAAATACACCATTGATCTCTGCCATTTTCGACTTCAAAATCACATTGCGAGATACGGAATGAAAAAACAGCGTCTTTGACGAGCACTTTTCTTACTTGCTTACTTAGCTGGCACTATAATCGAGACCAAGTGCAGTCAGGTCGCCCTGTACCTGGTCTTTCCAACGGAGATTAGGTCGTCCTCTTATGCGTGTTCCTCCACCACGGCTCGAATACAACACCCTTCTGCCCGGAGCGCTTTCTTCTATTCGCTAGAACTTTTTATTCTACCGTAAAAAAACGATAGTCCTGAAGGAAATTTTTACGCTTCAATCGAAGTTTCCTGCTCTTACATAAGAGAATACTGGAAACTTTATACACTTCTGTTTTTTTTCTATTTTCAACATATGATGGAAGCGTCGTCGCTATAGTTTCTGTCGTGTAGTTGGTAGTGTGTTGGTCTGCTACGCAGACCACAGGCAAAATCAAAAAGTAGAAAAAACAATGCTTCTACAAGGCACCAACTCTTGGCTGGCACTGGCAAACCTTCCTATGAAAAGCTTTTCACTTCGACAAAACACTGTAGGCCCGTTCCATTCGTGTAAAAATAAAAGTCGCACAACATAAATGGATGCTAAAAGCTCGGCCTAGACCCTCCATGGGCTGCTGTGCTAGTAAAAGAAAGAAGAAGATGGCTACAGCGCAGGGTTATATTATTTAGAACTGTTTTTCTAGAATTATGTATATTGGCTAGGTTTTATTGAATATTCCACGGATGAAAATGTTAAAATACTTGAAAAGCAGTAGAAATTTAATACGCACTGTGGATGGGTCTAGGAATCGTAGTTACCATTTAGAGTAACCAATAACTTTAAAATTAACTTTAAATTGTTGAAATCTCCGTCGATTTTACTTCTAGAAATAATATTTAATATATTATTATATTTAATTTTTTGCTTGAAGGAAAAATCAGGTCTACTTTTCTTTTTTTTTGAATATAAAGGATGTTTTTTTTAGAAGTGTGGTTTTCAATCTGGCAAATTTTTTTTCAGAGTTGGCCTTTTTGACAGCTGTCAGTTGATTTATGCTCAGTTTAGTTGGCCATTTCATAATGAATAGACTTACTTTTAAACAACGTTTGCAAATCGTGCAAATTTATGGTTCGGTTCGCGTGACACATCGCGCACTGCGTCCAATATTCGGTCGACATAATCGCCCAGCAGAGTCGGTAATTCGAGCAACCATTGATCGGTTTCGCACCACGTTTACTCTAGTGGATAATGCGTTTCCTCAGAGACACCGTACAGTGCGCACCGAAGACGCAATTGCTGCTGTGGAGCAGAGCATCGAAGAAGACCCGAATGAGTCCATCCGCCATCACGCGCAAAAATTGGAGCTATGTCCATCCACTTTATGGAAGTTTTTGCGGAAGGATCTTAGTTTGCGGTCTTACAAAATCCAACTCGTCCAAGAATTGAAGCCGAACGACCATCAAGCGCGTCGCACGTTCGGTGAATGGGCCCGAAACGAGATGGCCACCGATCCCGATTTTCACAAACAAATTTTGTTCAGCGTTCATCGCTCACTTTTGGTTGAATTAATAAGCAAAATTGTCGCATTTGGAGTGATCATAATCCACAAGCCATTGTTGAGACGCCGTTACATCCTCAAAAAGTCATTGTTTGGTGTGCTCTATGGGCAGAGGAAATCAATGGTCCATATTTCTTCAAAGATGAAGCCGGTCATAATGTTATAGTCAATGGGGAACTCTATAGAGACATGATTAATGAGAATGACTTTTTCGTGCCTGAATTGTGAATTGGAGGATGTTGATGTGGACGACCTTTGCTTCCAACAAGACGGCGCTACACGCCATACAGCCAACGAAACAATCAATTTATTGAAGGCAACTTTTGGTGAGCGCATTATTTCGCTTCGTGGGCCTGTGGCGTGGCCTCCAAGATCGTGCGATTTAACACCGCTGGACTATTTTTTGTGGTGTTATGTGAAGTCGCTTGTGTACGCAGATAAGCCCGAGACGATTGACGCCTTGGAAGAGAATATTCGGCGCATTATTACTGACATACGGCTCCAATTGCTGCAAAAGGTGGTCGAACATTGGGCTTCTCGGCTGGAATTTATTCGAACAAGCCGCGGCGGCCACTTGCCTGAAATCGTTTTTAAAACATAATGGCAAATCTTACTTTACTTACTTTTAATGGCACAACAGCCCATGGAGGGCCTAGGCCGAACTTTTCGCAAATAATGGCAAATCCTTATCTTTATAATAAAGCCAAAATCTTGGCCATAACATTAAATTATATGCGTTTTATTTCTTCTTGAAAACCACACTTCTAAAAAAAACACCCTGTAGTAATATGGTTTAAGGTTGCACATCCTATGTTTTGCGAAACAGCACAAAAATCTATTACACTATTAGGTGAAACTGGAAACTGATTCAAAAGAAATATCACAAGAACAATTGAGCATTTCTTAAGTGTTTTTTATGGTATTTTGCCATTTCTTAAAATCTAAAAACTCACCTTCAATGATATTTAATAGTTCCTTAGCTTTTTAACTTTTGCATAGGAGAAGATATTTTCATATTTTTGCGATCTTCCACTTGCTCTAAAGTATTGCAAGAAAAATGCACTTAAAAAAAATAAAAAATTTTTGAGTTCAAGTTACATATTTCATATTACAACAAGAAAATGTTTATCTTTTACTGAATGATTTCTTATTTCACAATGAAGACTATGTTTTTAGTATAACTAAAGAAATTGAGATTACTTTTTCATATACAAAATCAAGATGGCATCATTTCGGAAAGCTCGCTCATTTCATTTTAACTGTCAAATTTTAAAGTGTCAAAATAGTGCAATATTTAAAAATAAACAAAAGTAGTAAACTCAAAACCCAAAAACAAGAATGTGTGTAATTTTGACACAACAAGTTCAGCTTTCTGTAGGAAACTTCACCCTGCTAAATTCGCCTTGCGTGAATCTATAAAATTGTTGTCGTATTTCTAAGATAATTTTCAAAAGAATAGTTCCCTCTCCCATCCCCGCGCTCCCCATGCAATACGAAAATCTGCAACTAAGTATTTACTAAATGGTGTCATTAAAACATTATTAAAACACTATCGCATAATTCCAAAGGTTCGTTTCCAGAACTATGTGCCTATGGGAAGTTTAGGACGGTGCTGCTCATATCCCAATATAAATCTAAAGGTTAAAAGGTCCTACTTATTTTTGCATTCAAAAGCTAGCGGAAAGGCTGTTAATGATTTCTTTTCACATGCCGCTTATCAAAATACTTTACTTTACTTTTAATGGCACAACAGCCCACGGAGGGCCTAGGCCGAGCTTTGCGCATCCACTCATGTTGTGCGTGTTATATTTGTACATGAATGGAAGGGACCTACAGTTTAATGCCGAATCCGAACGGCGAAATAAAAAATACCGTTGCATCAAAAATGCATCAACAAAGCGAATAAGTATAATTTTGTAGCACAGTGTAAATGTAAGTTTTAAAGTTTCTAAAATTTTAAATTGCATTTATTTCGCTAATGTGTGCTTTTGTGTGTGTGTGTGTGTTAGTGTGTGTGTGTGTTAGTGTGTGTGTGTGTTAGTGTGTGTGTGCTAGTTACTCGCATGTCTACTTTACCTTTCTACCTACATACATACTTACATCTACCTTTTTATAAACCGAATTATTTTCCAATCTTCGGAAATGCAGACGTCAATTTCAATATTTAATGCGTTGCTATCAATGCGAGGCCACTAAAGAACGATTACATACCAGAGAAGAAAAAAAATATAATAATAATCGATGGCTAACGTACTCATTTATTACCGTTAACTACATTTCTGGTTTTCATTTTGTATTGTCATATCCTTGATATGCTTGTGGTATAAATGCTCTATATCTCGAACACACACACACTCTCCCTCTCTCTCTCCCCCTCTCTCTCTCTCTCTCTCTCTCTCTCTCTCCCTCTCTCTCTCTCTTCCATCATACCAATATTAACAATCAATAGTAGGTAGTCGTGTTAAAAGCAATAAATACTATCTTAAGTTGTTGTGATTACACAAAAAGAGAAACATTAGGAAAATGAGACCAGAAACTATACGATATCAGTTTAAAGAAATTACAAAAATTATGTTGTAAAAAAACAGAGGGTGACGGTGTGCAATGTGCAATGGATGTTAAGATGCTGGCACATAGAATCTGGTTTGTATTTGAGAGCGAAATATGCAACTGGCTACTTCGATAACTTAAGCGAAATCGTATGTCGTATGTGGTGTGGCACATACACAACAAGTACTTTGAAGTAACGGTAAAGCTTTCCAACTCTCAGCTTTTGCTGTACATTGAGAGTTCGTGAGAGAGAGTGACAGATATAAGCTGATTAATTTGCTTGGCAATGTAGGCACTGTTTCGCATCTCTCCTTCATTTCATTCATGTCAGTTGTTTACTTCTCTCTCAAGTACGCAACGGATTCTCACCTTTACCTCACCACTATTGTTATATCTTTATTTTCACCTCTATACAGTAGTGACAGTTTTAAAAATTGAGTAGAAAACTAATTCACCGCTCATTTTTAAACACTCACTCATTGATTATTTTGTGGAATAATCTGCAATATTAATAATTAATAATATTTACTAATTATTAGTAACTATTCTTGATATCAACCAGTGCCTGTATAAAACTGTTTTTCTTTTACTAATATTTTTTACACTTGGCTATAGATACTATCTGTCTCGCCCGGTGTTTATGTTTTTGTATTATACTTAAAATTTCTTGCAATTCTTGTTGCAAGTTATTGTTACTGGCAGTTGAAAGTAGAAAAAAAAGAAAAAACAAAACAAAGACATGAAGCATTGCATTTGAGGTTACCAGGTGTATGTAGTTGCTGGAGGTGGCACTTAAAGTTGTGCTGTGCCGTCCTGTGCTATGTTGTATGCAATATGTATTTACTACTTACCTTCGTGCAAAGCTTTAAAGAAATTGCATTGATTTTGTTGTTATTCTTGTTGTAATATGGTAGTTTTCCAAGAACAGAAGAAGTTAGTAAACACGTAATTGAATTTTTTTAAAATGACATTTCTGACGTTGCTTGTTCTTTCTTACTCTTTCTTATAATAAGTATTTGCTTTATGTATTTATGTGACGCACACACAACCAAAGACACACACATACACACATATATATATATATATATATATAAGAAATTCAATAAATTTGCGATTTGGATCGCGTGTGTCTTTTAATGTATCATTGAATTGAGTGAGTATCGATGTGTGAGTGTATTTCAAAATGGAAATTGATATTTCTTGTTTGTATTGTTATTTTCAAGTCAAAGGATTGATTCCTCCATTCCCTTCACCTGCTTGTGCAATTTAATTAAGACAAATTTAATAAACTTATTGTTTCTTTGTGCTTTGACTGGGGAATTAAGTTTTGAATTATGTAAAATTGACTTTGTGACTTTGAAGTTGACATAAGATATTAGTAAAGCTTTTAAAGTGATAACGTAAATTTCCACTTCTTAAGAAATGACAAAATAACAAAAACAAAAACTGCTGAAGAAATGCTCAAGACAACTTTCATTGGGAAATTTCTTTTCAACCAGTTTCAAGTTTTACCTGATTTTTGTGCTTTTTGTAAACACTGAAAAAAAAGCACTGCGCTAAAAAAAATCAACAAAACTAGCTATGCTGATGTCTTTTCAAGAAAAAAAGACAAATTCATTATTTCTTAAATTACAGGGTGCGCCATCTTTTATGCCGGTATTTTATTTTTTTATTATTTTTATATATTTATATATATTTTTATTTTATTTTAACATTTATTAACCAACTGACTTGAGTAAACACGTTTTTGAAACCGCAATTCAGTATAATTTCTACCATGAATAGCTTCACACCGAAACAACGCGCCGATATAGTGACGCTGTACATTGAGAATTGTCGTCAAGTTGTGTTCACTCAACACTATTCGTCGTTTGGTGTCGAATTTATTTGGGCACGGGACAGTGGGAGATCGTCGACAAGCCGTTCATCAACGCCAAAGGCTTTCCAATGAACTGACCAAAGCGGTAAGAGGCAGTGTTCCCGTGTCCCCGTCGTGTTCCTGTGCCGTATGACGATACGACACATGTGTGTTCCACATGTGTCGTATCGTCACCGCGCTCAGCATTTTGGCGTCAGCGGAACCACCTTGCTGCGAATTTTGGATGATTTGCATTTGTTTCCGTATAAATAGCAATTGACTCAAAGAATATATCCGACAGACCGTCCACGTCGCTTAGAATACGGCCAAACAATCGCTCGAATGGTTGACACTGAATATGATTTTTGGAAGGAATTGTTGATGACCAACGAGGACAATTTCTCTTATCTCTGGCGCCGTTAATAAGCCAACTTCTCGCATCTAGGGACCGGAGAATCATCACGAGATCCATAAAACACTATTGCATGACCAAAAAAGTCGATGGGAATCGATATCGGTGGATGTTGGCTCATTATGTCTGTTCACAAATGTGTGAAAAAAGTCTGGACAGTTACTGGTTTCGACAAGACGGTGCGCCATGCCACACTGCAAATCAAACAGTGCACATTCTGCAACGAAAATTCCCTGAACGTGTCGTGTCGTATCAAAACTGGCCACCCAGATCTCCAGAGTACGCCATCAAGACGAGCTCAAGGTAAACATTCGTGCCGCAATCATCGTTATACCGCCCGAGATACTCAAGAAAGTAATGGAAAACGCAGCAAAAAGGGCACATTTTGCTTTGGTCAATAACGGCGGCCACATGATTGATGTTGTATTCAAAAACTAGTCCAAATAAATTGTAAAGGACCAAATTAAATAAAATTACCTCATACATGGAAATCGGTTTTTTTTTATAAGTTACCCCATATTGACGTAACGACATAAAAGATAGCGCACCCTGTACATAAAAGTGGCGTACATTCATAATTTCAAACGTCACTATTCGTTTTAAATTTGTTCTCCAATGACTTGAAATATATCAAAATTTTCCATCCTTGGATTATTTTATTCTTTTTCTTGGTTTTGTTTTTTCATGGTTGTATTATTTCGCACTTTTTTTCTAAGAAACGCTGATTTTTCAAACACGTAGAACTGGATACTTCCCCGAGCCGCAGAGTTTTTGGTTGCAAGTTGAAATTTCCTCCAGATGCTGGGTATTTAATAAAATTCTAGTTAATTTAAAGTAGTCAGAAGTAGTCGAAATGAGCCCAGGGCATATGGAAGTAACCATTGGCAATGATAGGAAATCAGGAAGAACCAGTGGTAGAAAGAAGCAGATCTGAGAGACTATTAAGAGGAGTCAAAAAGCAGTAAGAGTCAGTCTGAAGTAATATGATGCAAAAAGAAGCTAGACAGTGAAAATAGGTAAGGGGAATGCAAGTCATAAAATATAAGAGCCAGTCTTATGAAATAAGAATCAATAAAAGCAACTAAAGTCAACCAAAGGCTTTCAAGGGCTATAGAAAGCAGTCAAAGGAAGTCATAAGAAATAAGATTCAATAGAACCAAGTAAAGGCTAGCATGGGGCATAGAAAGCGGTCGTGTGAGGCTTAAAGCAAACAGGGCAATTAAATGTAGGTAGTCAGAGGAAGGCGACGTATCTCCATTTTGGATGAAATCGAGTTTTTTTTTATTGGTTCCATATTATAAATTCGCCTAAGAATCCAGATATAAATAAGTTCTGAAGCGAGTTTGTATGGAAGCAAAATTTCAGACACAGTTCTTCAACCTCGTATTTTCACTTGAACTCTAAAGATAATTTTCAAAATTTTAATTTTTTTCGTTTTGCTCCATTCCCGTTCCTGTATGAAGAGATGTAAAATCAAAATTTTTGTTTTAATTTTCCGGTGATTTTCCCTCGAAGAACAAGGTCTTAATAATATTTTCAAATAGCCCCATCAGTCAGATGGTAGCAGAATTTAAGAATACGCAAGGTAACGATAACCCTGTACCTAATAAGTTCAAGTTACCAGTCTATATTATTGCATACTTTTAGGAGTTAATATTAAAAATTTATAGTTAGTTGCTATTTATGTACGAAAAGTTTCATTTTGAATGCTTTCTATGAAAAATATCACAAGTTTTCGCATAACTACTCTAAACACAATGAAATGAAATATCAAAAACTTCAAAATTGCATTCCATTTCCACCTACACATGCACAATAAATTTGAATTTTCTTCAACTCGTTCTATTTTATCCCAACAAAAAATAATTACATTTTCAAAACTCTTTTCTATGTATACCTAAAGAATTTCGAAATATTTTTTCGGACTACTTGTTTTTTCTTTCCCATTATTTTATAACTTTGTGTATGGTTTTTCATTTGTGAATTCTTTGCTTCATTTCCGTTTCCTGACAACTGCAGTTCACCAGCAGCAACAGTTACCAACCATCACCAGTCAATTTTACACGTTTGCAAATCCATTCATTGTCATCGTTGTTGTTGTTGTTGTTGTCGTTGTCGGTTACATCGTCGTTGCTGTCGGTAGTCGGTATGTCATTTCTAATATCAATTTATAGTGAAATTTTTTACGAGTGAACAACAACAAATGCAGTGGTGTGTGCGAATGTGTGTTTGTGTCTTTTTATTTGTGAGTGTGTGTGTGTGGGGGTGTGTGTGGGGATGTGTGTGTGTGGGGGTGTGTGTGTGTGTGTGTGTGTGTGTGTGTGTGTGTGTGTGTGTTTGTGTCTTTGTATTTGTGAGTGTGTGTGTGTGTGTGTGTGCGTGGGTGTGTGTGTGTGTGTATAGTAAACAAAAACTTCTTATCACACTATGGGCGACAAAAGTGACAAGAGCGACAACAACAACAGCAACAGTGTGTGTTGTTGTTGTCTACAACGTTTGCAACTTTCAATAAATTTTTTGAAAAATTACAAAAGCAACACGAAAAACAAAGTTTTTGTATGCAAAATGCAGCAGCAAATTAAAATTACTTTTGCATACTTTATTTACTCACTTAATATTTTCTGTGGTTTGTTTTTGTTGTTGTCGATGTCAGTGTTTTCTCTTTATTTTTTTAGTTATTGCATTTATTTAGAAAATATTTTATGGCTGTGTGTACTTGTGTGCGTACTTGTGTGCGTGTGTTTACATGCGTCTATGTATGTGTGCATGTGTGCCTGTGTTTGTGTTTGTGCGTATGTTTGTGTGTGTGCACACACACACACAATGCCAGCCAGGAGTTGCTTTGTAAATTAGTAACCGTTTGTTGTTGCTGTTACTGTTGGTTGCTATTGCCATTTGCTGGTGTGTGTTGGTGTTGCTATTTTTACAGCCATTTGTTGCTGTTGACATTGCTGGCTGCCACGGCATTGTTGTTTAAACTTAATAAAACCATGCCACGTTTTCGTGGTAAAATTGCAATCAACATAAAAAACACTCCGCTCTTGCTGGCAATTTTTTCTGTAGTTGTTGTTTTGTTTGTTTTTTGTGTTCTGTTTATGTTGTTGTTGTTATTTTATTAGTGACAGCTTCTTGCATTTTATCTATTTTTTTTTTTTTTTGCATTATTTGTTTGCATCATGAAATTGATTTTTAATTGAAAACTGTTTTCATCTTTTGCATACAACTCATTTATTTTCTTCTTCATCGTTTCTTTTTTTTCGATCTAATGAAAGCTTTGTGCATTCAATTTTCTGTTGGGAAAATTTCATACGAAATTAATTGAAACCTCAACAACAAGTAGTCGCTGTTGTTGCTGCTGACGCTGTTGTTGTTGTTGTTGTGTTGCTACTTCTGCTCACACTTCGAAACATACTCGTACATACATCAAAGTGTATCGTAGAAATGGTATTGATGTGATGTGCATGGTTATCAAAGATGTGAATTGTACCCAAGGAAAAATTTCAATTTTAATATTTTTCAATACTTTTTCGAAATGGTTTGAACAGCTGAAACAGTGCTATAAGTAGTATAGCAGTCTCTAATATAGCATACCTTTAGGGTATAATATTCAAAAGCTTACAACATGTTATCCTCGCTTAATCTAACTGTCGAAGTTGTCTTCCCAGTTGCTCTCTAGCATTCCTCCAATTAGCATTCCTCTAGGTTCTTGTAGGACTTCTGGGACCGTAGCTATTAGTTTCTTTGTTTGGTCGAAATATCTTTCCAGCAATAAATCTCATATAATTATTACACTGATCAACAGTGATTTTTCTCCTGCAATATATCTAAGAGCCTAGCTGAGAGATCGAACACTATTCTCGTCATCCGTTTTTCGCAGTTCAACAGTTATAGGTCGAAATGTAAAATACTCTTATTTTTCCAGTCATTTTAACTATATCTTTTTAATAGACGCTCGCCTAAAGTCGCACTGGCCAATCATCCATAGTTGCACGCACCTCGTGCATTGGAAAAGTGCTGACAGCACGAATCAGGGCAGTCTTCAGAGAATCAATGTTGGGGTATCTTTTGTGGCAAACTATGTCCTCTAAAACTGTGCATAATTTGCAATCCAGTGGGTTCAGATCAGGGTTGCCAGACGGCCTTTCTTCAGAGCGAATGAAAGCAGGCAAATTATTTAGAAGCCTAATCTGGGTCGTCTTAGCCTTATGAGCTGGGTGATGACCCTTTTCGCCCCGAGGGATCAATTCAGATGCTTCCTTAGTTGACTCTATCATTATGCTTGTTAAATTTTTCCTGCTCGGTAAAAATTTTTCATCCGTAAACAAGATTTTTCTGTGCAAGTTATCAGCGTGCTTCACCAAAAGACGTTTGAGTTTTTCTACCATATTTTTTTCCGAAGCTGCAGTCAAAAAATACCCGCTGCGGGGTTTGAAGGCACCAAGTCGCAAGTCTTTTTTAATAATGAGTCCATGAGTCGAGGACTTTTGCGTGACATTCATCTCACGGGCCATGATTTTCTGTTTTCGGAGCGTAATTTGCTGAATTCTCAATTTGGCTTTGATGACTTGCGCCGTGCGAACTGTACGTGAACGGCCCGACCGGTGGCGGCCTTTGATATCTCCAATCTCCTCAAACAGTTTTATACATCGGCAGACGAACATACGACTAATCCCGAGCGGGCGGAGTGGAGCGTTTTGAAAATATCACCTTTTTTAAATTTCACACTTAAAAAGTGCTATAACAGCGATACGCTTCTCATTATCTGACCACTCCATGGTGAAGGCTGACACAATTTTGAATTCCCGTTACAGACTAACGCTATAGAGGTTAGCTTTCATAAACCATGTGGTAATAAGGTTATAACAGGGTTTGTTCCATTCTTCTATTGGAATTGGTGTGTTCAATGTTGTAACAGTATTTATGTCCCTACTAAGTATACAATACTACAATTTCACTTTCGGTGAAAGCAAAGTGAAATAAACAAGTAGACTAAGTATTAAAGTATTCCGGATTGTCGAAAACTGTGTCAAAAAAAAGCCATAGACATAGTTGGAGAAAAATGTATTTCATAGCCAGTTTCGCATTTGCCAATTTGTAACGTAACTTTAATATTTTTTGATATGAAGTGAAATGCAACCATACGGCATAAATTCTCTGGCAGTCATTTTTTGGCAACCATTTGTCATTAAAATCAATTGAATTTTTGGAATTTCGTTCATTTAAAGCGGGGATAGTTCAGCTAAGCACTACTTCTTTATTTTACTATGGGTGAAAGTATCGTAGATAAATTTGTGGAAAATGTAAAATTTTCACACTTTTTCAACTTTAAGCTTTTGTATCTCAGAAACCGTACAAGTTAGAAAAAACTTTCTAATTTCTGCAGGATCAACAATTTTATTTACAAATAAAGAAAGAAGTTATAAACAAAATTACTAGGCAAGGAAGACCGAGTAATATGACCTATAACTCCTAAACTAGAGCTGATGGAGAAATTATTTTTGAAGCAAGCACACTAAAGTTAACTATGTAGAAACGATGTGTGTATGTAAATCTCAAATGAAAACATCAAAAAGCTCTTTTCGTTGGCCAGTATTATGTTATACTTTTGACAATAACTGTTGCAAATTTCGGTAGGGAAACTATGTAATACCCGAATACCTTAATGTCCTAGTAAAAGTAACAATATAGTACAGTACCATCTTTTATGTCGGTATGTGAATATTGAATAACTTAAAAACAAAAGCAACCATTTCCATAAATGAGAATTTGTTTGGACTAGTTTCTGAATACAACATCAATCAAGTGGCCGTCGTTATTGTTCAAAGCAATATGTTCCCTTTTTTCTGCGTTTTCCAACACTTGTTCGAGCATCTCGGGCGGTATAGCGATAATTTCGGCACGAATGTTTACCTTGAGGTCGTTAATGGACTGAGGCTTGCTGGCGCACACTTTGATTTTGAAATAACCCCCCAAAAAGAAGCCCGGAGGGGTCAAATCTAGAGATCTGGGTTGGCCACAATGTCGCAATTTTTTTACACCACACGTCGAGGGAAATTTCATTACAGAAACTGCATTGTTTGATTTACAGTGTGGCATGGCGCACCGTTTTGTTGAAACCAGTAAGTACCCAGGCCTTGTTCGCACATTTGTGGACAGACATAATGAGCCAACATCCACCGATGTCAATTCCCATCAACGGTTTCGCCTTCTCTGAAGAAAAATGGCCCAATGATGTCTTTGGAGCAAACGCCGCCCAAAGCAGTAACTTTTTGGTCATGCAATGGTATTTCATGGATCTCGTATAGATTCTTCATTCCCCAAATACGGCAATTTTACTTGTTAACGGTGCCACAGAGTGTGAAATGGGCCATCATAATTTCCTTCCAAAAATCGGGCTCAGTGTCAACAATTTGGTTGACTGTTTGGCCGTATTCCAAGCGACTTGGACGGATTCATGGTTAAAATTATACTGAATTTAACGTTTCAGAAACTTGTTTACTGAAGTCAATCGGTTGATAAATGTTAAAATAATTCAATGTTCAGATACCGACAAACATGATGCACCCTGTGCATCGTGATCTAATAAAGGCTTATGCTATTTCGTTTCTATGCAGCAATACAACATAAGCATAGAAATTTTACTCATAAAAATAAAACAAAGATTCGGATCAGATCGGACCTCGGAACGGCGGATCTGTATTCAATTCGTTACGTAAACTTGATTTTTTAGAGCATCACTTTTGTCTACTGCTCAGTGTAAACAATATTTTTTATGTTATGCTGCGAATGTCCAGAAATTTCTTGCTTCTTTATCTTCCGCCATCATAAACGACTTAGCTTAGATTTAATTAGGTTCTCAGAATATTATGATCATGTTTCCTTGTTCTTCGTTATTGCCAACCAGATGATTTAAATGAGTTACATTCTTATATAATTTTTGACGCAATGAACGAGTCAATTGTTCGTGTGGCATTCATATTCAATAGACATCGCCACATTAGTTATTCTAATATTTGTGGTATATACAACAAGTGTCTCTAGGAACATATTTGGGAAGTTCTTATGCCAATGGTGTCTCTGATCCAAGGTTTGATGAACAAACCAACAGTCTCACTTTAGATAACAATTTTATAAATACCTACATGCTCATGCAATTTAAGTTCGCTTTTCTCTTATTTTCTTGCGATGTTCACACATTAATTTCAACAAAATTTATATATGTATATGTATAATAA
Organism: Palloptera scutellata; assembly: GCA_958295655.1. Lineage (NCBI taxonomy): Eukaryota > Metazoa > Arthropoda > Insecta > Diptera > Pallopteridae > Palloptera > Palloptera scutellata. The sequence goes on along the minus strand of OY282450.1, from coordinate 37,493,521 downwards.
ATATACAGTACTTTTCGCTTAAAACGAACCCGTTTAAAACGAACTTCCGCCTAAATGGAACTAATTTCAAAAGTACCCGCTTTATTTCTAATAAACCATGAAATTTGTTTCCCTTATTTAAAGCGAACTTTCAGTTATAACGAACTTTTTCTGGATGCAAAATCTATTTATTTTTCGGTTAAAACGAACCAAAAAAGTGGCGCCATGACCAAAAATTAGTTTTGCACTGGTAACATTGTTTTATTTTTCCAATGTTCTCGAATACGGTAATTTCCCTAAGTTTATTGTTTGTGCATGTGAAGGGTGCAGCTGAAAATTACAAAGTTATAAAATGGACGTAGTAGCAGTTGGAAAACAAAGAAAGTGTTTTTCTTTAAAAAAAGAAATACGCAATAATAAAACGCTTACAAGAAGGTGTAAAACCAAACCAATTATGCCAAGAAATGGGCCTCAGCAAGTCAACAATTGCTACAATTTAGAAAAATAAAGACTTGATTCTCAATAATTTTGAACAAAACTCCTCAAATGTAAAGAAGGTTAAAAACCCTTCTTTCATGGAACTGCATCATTGCCTACTAAAATGGTTTACTCAGAAAAGAGCCAATAATGTTACTATAACCAATGCCGTTTTACAAGCGAAAGCAGAAGAATTTGGAAAAAAGCTTAATTACTGCGAATTTAATTGCGAAATTTTTTTTAATAACTCAACAAAGGAGTTAATATATGCATGTGCATATACATACATAAATGGTTTTGTTAAAGTCTTCATTTAAAGCGAACTTCGGTTAAAACGAACCATTTTGCCCAGTAGCTTGAAGTTCGCTTTAAGCGAAAAATACTGTATGTAATAAATAAACCTATCAGCTTAAAGCAAACAAACAGACACACACACACACACACACACACACGACCGAACATGTATCGGCCACCACCACATACTCGTATTGTTGTATGCAACTTTAACACATGCATGCACACATCGAAGAAACTAATCGCGAACACACGCACACACGCACACAAACCCATCCATAATTACATACACGCATATTAGGGACACCTACTACATATTTATATATTTATGAATACGAAAAGCATCTATCAAACATTCTTTGTTAAAGTAGGTCAGTCCCGTCTTTTTCTGTGGTTACAGCAAAAACAAACCAAATGCCAAAATTCGCCGTAATAGCAAAACGCCAAGTGACTAAAAAATACCACACCATATTAAGTAATAATTCCCAAAAATTTCCCCAATGCCACAAGAGGCAAAAGAGGTGAGTATGCGCTGAATTTATCTATGGTAAAAGGGGAAATTTTCGGAGTTATTTTCTTATCAAAAAGCATCGATGTTCTTCTGTAATTGTGTCGCTTGGAAAATCGCGTGTCTTTACAGCATATTTATTTCTGCTTTTTTCTTTTCTTCAAACTTAATGTTTTTATGATTTTTTCTGTTTGTTATTGTTGTTGTTTTGGATTTCGATTTTATAAAAATCGCGTGCTTAAAATTTTTGGTTTCATTTCATTTTCCAATATTGTATTCATGTATTCACGAAGTACAAATATACACACACACACACACACACACACACACACACACACACACACACACACACACACACTCACCTACCTGGTCGAAACCGAATACAAAAAAAAAAAAACACACACACACATACACATAAATAATTATAACATCTAGCCCCTCCATTAAGTATCTCGGAGTCATTCTTGACTAGCGCATGAACTTTAAGGAGCACCTCATACAAAATTAATGCCTAATGTCGGTGGCGCAAGGCAAAAAATGAGAACTCTTCTGGCAAGTGTTAGTACGTCAATCCTAATGTACGCGGCACCAATCTGGGTAACAGCAAACGTACATGAAACCACCTGCCTCAGTGTATAGGCTGTCGTCACTAAGGGTATGCTGTGGTTTTAGAACAGTGTCGGACGATGCGGCGAACCTTCTGGCAAGCAGATGCCCTATAGACATAATGGCAAGAGCATTGAAGAGTGGCAACATCGATGGGAGACATCAACGAAAGGTCGGTGGACGCGGACATTGATCCCTAGTGTGGAGAGGTGGGTTAATAGGAATCATGGGGAGATAAATTATCACCTCACACAGTTCCTATCAGGACACGGATGCTTCCGCCAGTATCTGTACAACAAATACACCCACGTTGACCATCCGTACTGTCTATTTTGTGATGGGAAAATCGAGAATGCTGAACATATCTTATTAGAATGCGGCAGATTTGTGGATGCCAGAAACCAACTTCGGATGATTGTTGGCGAGGTACTCACCCCAGAGGGACTGGTGAACTCCATGTTGTTGGAAAAAGAGAAATGGCATGAATGCAGCGAGGTCATAGCACACATGATGGTGGGTCGCTGTGGTGTAGTGGTAGTGCGTTGGACTGCTACACAGAGTGTCCGGGGTTCGAATCTCGGCACAGGCAAAATCAAAAAAAAAGTAGAAAAAATAAATAATAATTTTTCTACATGGCAGGCAATGGCAAACCTACAAGAGTAAAAATTGCTATGTAAAGCTTTTCACTTCGCCGTTCGGATTCGGCATTAAACTGTAGGTCCCTTCCATTCATGTACAAATCTAACACGCACAACATGAGTGGATGCGAAAAGCTCGGCCTAGGCCCTCCATGGGCTGTTGTGCCATTAAAAGTAAGTAAAAGTAAGTGGGTCGAACCCCTTTTCCTGCCCCGCGAAGTAAATCCTTCACTGGTAGTGCCGCAGGGATACACAGGACAGCGCTCGTAGGAGGTGGGTTTAGTCCGTAGGTGCATGGAGGCGAATCGGGCATGTGAGCAGTACGGTGCTACTCATATCTATGAAGATTCCCAGCTACCTGGTCAAAACCGAAGAAAAAAAAAAAAAAAAAACACATACACATACACATACACATACACATACACATACACATACACATACACATACACATACACATACACATACACATACACATACACATACACATACACATACACATACACATACACATACACATACACATACACATACACATACACATACACATACACATACACATACACATACACATACACATACACATACACATACACATACACATACACATACACATACACATACACATACACATACACATACACATACACATACACATACACATACACATACACATACACATACACATACACATACACATACACATACACATACACATACACATACACATACACATACACATACACATACACATACACATACACATACACATACACATACACATACACATACACATACACATACACATACACATACACATACACATACACATACACATACACATACACATACACATACACATACACATACACATACACATACACATACACATACACATACACATACACATACACATACACATACACATACACATACACATACACATACACATACACATACACATACACATACACATACACATACACATACACATACACATACACATACACATACACATACACATACACATACACATACACATACACATACACATACACATACACATACACATACACATACACATACACATACACATACACATACACATACACATACACATACACATACACATACACATACACATACACATACACATACACATACACATACACATACACATACACATACACATACACATACACATACACATACACATACACATACACATACACATACACATACACATACACATACACATACACATACACATACACATACACATACACATACACATACACATACACATACACATACACATACACATACACATACACATACACATACACATACACATACACATACACATACACATACACATACACATACACATACACATACACATACACATACACATACACATACACATACACATACACATACACATACACATACACATACACATACACATACACATACACATACACATACACATACACATACACATACACATACACATACACATACACATACACATACACATACACATACACATACACATACACATACACATACACATACACATACACATACACATACACATACACATACACATACACATACACATACACATACACATACACATACACATACACATACACATACACATACACATACACATACACATACACATACACATACACATACACATACACATACACATACACATACACATACACATACACATACACATACACATACACATACACATACACATACACATACACATACACATACACATACACATACACATACACATACACATACACATACACATACACATACACATACACATACACATACACATACACATACACATACACATACACATACACATACACATACACATACACATACACATACACATACACATACACATACACATACACATACACATACACATACACATACACATACACATACACATACACATACACATACACATACACATACACATACACATACACATACACATACACATACACATACACATACACATACACATACACATACACATACACATACACATACACATACACATACACATACACATACACATACACATACACATACACATACACATACACATACACATACACATACACATACACATACACATACACATACACATACACATACACATACACATACACATACACATACACATACACATACACATACACATACACATACACATACACATACACATACACATACACATACACATACACATACACATACACATACACATACACATACACATACACATACACATACACATACACATACACATACACATACACATACACATACACATACACATACACATACACATACACATACACATACACATACACATACACATACACATACACATACACATACACATACACATACACATACACATACACATACACATACACATACACATACACATACACATACACATACACATACACATACACATACACATACACATACACATACACATACACATACACATACACATACACATACACATACACAAACACATAAATAATTACCTATGTATGTACTTATGAACTTAATGAAGCTACTAAAACAATGAAGAATTTGTTATTAAAACTTGAGGGCATGCACGATATGCGTTGTAAGTATATTCATGCTGTATCGTGTATTTCAGTGTATTTCGTCGTATACCATATATGTAATAAGTAATGTAAAAAAATTCAAAAGTTCATATTAAGAATTAACTATGTTGTTTTGATCAAGTCCATGGAAGTCTACCTTATCTATTACACAATAAAGTCTGTCAAATTTATATCTTAATATTTTGTTAAGTTCCTGCAAGTAGCAAAAAGCTTTACCATGTTTGCTTCGCACAAACTTTTTATGCATCTTCATACATCGTTGGCATCTTTTGCATCAATTTCTTGGGACTACTCGTACCATAGATGTTGAGTTCAACTTTCTTTTCAAATTTAGTTTTATTTTTTTTTTCTTCTCATATATATTTTAGTATTTTATAAGCAAATGTAAGCACACACATTCATTCATCAGCATGTAAAATGTATCGGGTTAAATCATCCATTATGGCTTTATGGCAGCATTTTGAAATAAGCAAGTATTACGTAGCACCAAAGTGTTTTCTGCTGTTTTCTATACTCGTACTTATTACATAAAACAACATTTTTGGTGCGTACTAAAAATATTTTTTATAACTACATAAGTATGTATGTTTGTATGTATGTAAATAGTAATAGTTAGTGCACACGAGTATAAGGAAATGTTGAACTTGTGAGCGGAAGTGCAGTTTTATTTGTGCATATGCAAGTGTATTTACTTGTCAGAGAACTTCTATGATGTATGCGTTATAAAAATTGCTAGTATTATTAGCAACTTTTGTTATGTACAAAAATGCGTGGGAGCTGCTGCCACTTACATTTACCATAGTTCCTAATCACCAATGCGCATTTTAGTAAAATTTACTTTTTAACTTTTCTAGCACTTCCCTCATGTTTCGTATGTACAGGGTGACAATTAGTAAATGTATACGAGGTATGATAAAAAAATAACCGTTATTTTCAAAAAGTATTTATTTATTCATCAACAACTACCTTGTTGTTGACGTGCTCGGGCGACCAGGACGAGCATCGTCATTGACATCTTCTCGGCCTTCCTTAAACCGGTTATACCACAATTGAACTTGTGTTCTGCTCATAGTAGACTGTAGACTCGCCAAAGGCCACAGTCAACATTTCAAATGTCCTTGCGCATTTAATTTCATTTTTTACACAAAACTGAATACAGTTTCTTTGATCCATTTTTTCGAATAGTAAAAAATCGAAGAGCACACCAAAACACGACTAACCTTTTTATCTGTCAAAACCAAACTGACAATCCAAAATAGTTGGTATTGCCAACATATATAACAGACATGTGTACCAACTTAACAGAAAAAAAATGCGAAAATTGAACATACGTAACTCACGAAATTTGAAAATAACGGTTATTTTTTTATCACACTTCGTACAACTGTTTTGGAAGTACGAAAAATATTGTAATTAACAACGAAAAACAGACCTAAGAAGTAGCCATCCTTGGCACGAATACACAGCTTCAAACGTTTGGAGAAATTTCTGGCTATGGACGCAACAACTGTTTCGGGGACAGCAAATTTTTATGACCCTGTATCTGTTTCGGGGACAGCAAATTTTTATGACCCTGTATTCGAAAATGGATCATACGTTGTAATCCATCGGATTGAGATCCGTCGAATTTGCTGGCCATTCTTGAGATGTTACAACGAACTTCCTCCAGCCTGGAAAAAGCTCTTATCATGTAAGGCGGTAAGGCTGCATACCTAGCAATGCTTCTGTCCTAACATAGCTTAAAGAAAATGGTAGTGTGCTAGCCTCAATGAAATGATGTGAAGAGTTACATTAAATTTTATGTGTATGCAGCTCATAAGTAGGAAAAATCCTTAAAAGCAATCTCCATAAGAAAAATATTGAACAAGTATGTATGTAACTACTTAGAACCACCAAATAAATAAGAAACTAAACTTTAGAAAACTGAGGGAAAGCTGAATGTCACTTGAAATCTCTATCCACCCTACCTGATATCGATGAATTACCATACTGTCAATATCCCATTGCTTCTCTTATATACTCAATTTTAAAATTTCATTCCTACTTATTTTTAGTTTTACAAACTTATTCTAATTATTACTTACTTACTTTTAATGGCACAACAGCCCATAGAGGGCCTAGGCCGAGCTTTTCGCTTTTCGCATCCACTCATGTTGTGCGTGTTATATTTGTACATGAATGGAAGGGGCCTACAGTTTAATGCCGAATCCGAACTGCAAAGTGAAAAGCTTTTCATAGGTAATTTTTATAGGTTTGCCATTGCCTGCCAAGAGGTGGTGCCGTGTAGAAAAATTATTAATTCTACTTTTTTTTTTTTTTTTTTGGTTTTGCCTGTGCCGAGATTCGAATAAGTACTTATTTCATTTCATTAACGTATTACTAAGTATTAACGAAGATTTTATTTAGTTTTCAGGCACTGAAAATAATGAAAATCACCTAACAAATTACCTATCGATAAATTTTCCTATTGGCCTACTAGTATTATGCGGTATAGTTAACTGCCCAAACAAAGAGAATATAAAAAAAACAGTAAAGCTGTGAGAGCGTGGTGAATTTTATTTTAGAGAGAGCAAAAAAGCAAAGTTAGATAAATTATCGAGAGTAAGATATGCATAACTAAATATACGACGTGCTATATACTACTTATATAAAGGGTGTTTTTTTTAGAAGTGTGATTTTCAATCTGACAATACTTTTTTCGGAGTTGGTCTTTTTGACAGCTGTCACTTCATTTATGCTCAGTTTGGTTTGCCATTTCATAATGAATAGACTTACTCCTGAACAACGTTTGCAAATCGTGCACATTTATTACCAAAACGAGATGGCCCCCGATCCCGATTTTAACAATAAAATTTTGTTCAGCGTTCATCGCTCACTTTTGTTTGAATGGGTACGTTAATAAGCAAAATCGTCGCATTTGGAGTGATCATAATCCACAAGCCATTGTTGAGACGCCGTTACATCCTCAAAAAGTCACTGTTTGGTGTGCTCTATGGGCAGAGGGAATCATTGATCCATATTTTTTCAAAGATGAAGCATAATGTTACAGTCAATGGGGAACGCTTAACGCTATAGAGCCATGATTAATGACAATGACTTTTTCGTGCCTGAATTGGCGCTACATGCCATACAGCCAACGAAACAATCAATTTATTGAAGGAAACTTTTGGTGAGCGCATTATCTCGCGTTGTGGGCCTGTGGCGTGGCCTCAAAGATCTTGCGATATAATACCGCTGGACTTTTTTTCTTTGGTTATATGAAGTCGCTTGTCTACGCAGATAAGCCCGAGACGATTCAAGCCTTGGAAGAGAATATTCGGCGCGTTATTACAGACATACGGCTCCAATTGCTGCAAAAAGTGGTCGAAAATTGGGCTTCCAGCTGCGGCGGCCACTTGCCCGAAATCATTTTGAAAACATAATGGCAAATCCTTATCTTTATAATAAAGCTAAATTCTTGGCCATAACATTAAATTATATGCGTTTTATATCTTCTTGAAAACCACAATTCTAAAAAAAAACACCCGTTGCTATATAAGTATGTATTTTTAGAAATTTTAATTTAACTGGCTCACGTTAAATTGCTACTTTACCGATCCGACGATGGGCGCAGCGACGGGGAGAATGAGAGAGGGAATGCAAACACAGGACACCTGCGAAAAGCTTCCACGTGGAGGTCACCGTGGATTAGTCGTGACATAGATCTGGAAGACATGTCCAGCTCTCTAAACATTTTCTGCTTCCTTAAGCGATTTCAGTGAATTCCTTGCCGCACAGCTTTTATAAAGGGTGATTTTATTGACGTTTATATTTTTGATAGTTCACGCGTGATTCTTGACATGTGGAAAAGTAAAAACTGCTCAGTCTGAACAAAGTTTGCAAATTATTGAAATTTCTTATCAAAATTCGTACATGCCATGTCCATTTTATGGTCGCCATAATCGACCCACAGAGCAGACTATTCTGCTCATTGTGACCAAAATTTCGCACCAGCTTCACTTTATTCGACATCAATCCACCAAATCTTATCTATAGAGTGCGTAGCGAAGAGAATATTGCTGCTGCATCCGCCAGTGTTGTAGAAGATCGCGATATGTCCATCCGGCCGATCGCCGATCGCAGCAATTGCGTTTGTGTTATTCGACCACCTGGAAGATTTAACGGTGAATGGGGCTTAGAAAGCTAGATGAAGGTCCGTTTTTTTTATCGCAAAATTGTCTTCAGCAATGAATATTTCGTTTTTGGAGTGAAAACCAGCCAGAGGCAATTCAACAGCTACCAATGCATCCCGAAAAATGCACTGTTTGGTGGGGTTTGTGGACAGGAGGCGTCATTGGGCTGTACTTCTTTAAAGACGATGAAGGTAACAACGTTACGATCAATGGAGAGAGCTACCGGTACCGTTCGATGATAACAAACTTTTTTGCCGAAAATGCAAGAATTGGACTCGGCCGACATGTGGTTCCAACAGGACGGCGCCACATGCCACACTGCACGCGAAACCATGCATCAATTGAGAGGCGAATTTGGTGAGCAGTAGATCTCAAGTTTTGGTGCAGTCAAGATCGTGTGATTTGACCCCGTTAAACTATTTTTTTTGGGACTGCGTTAACTCTCTTCTCTATAGGGAAAAACCAAACACGATTGCTGCTTGAGAAGCCAGCATTGAACGCTTCATTGGTGAGATTCCGAGATTCCGGCCGAAATGTGTGAAAAAGTGTGTCAAAATTGGACCTTCAGAATTGAACACTTGAAGCGTAGTCGCGCGCAACTTTTAAGTGAAATTATCTTTAAAAAGTAAATGGCAGGAATTGGTTTATCGATCCGAATAAAAATATCATTCACATTGTAAAATTTCTGTGTGATTTTTTTTTAATTTTCAAAAACCAATCTCTTGAAAAATCACCCGTTAGCTCTACTCCTAAGAACAACGTGCGGACGTCCGCTTTCCACCCTGCCCTCCACTTACGATGATTCTATGAAACGATCGATGGTACGATGCACAAACATTCTGGATATACAGAGTTTTTTTTAACAACGAGAATATCTGACTCGCGCTAGTTCTGCAATCACGGCGGTGCTATTTTCCTTGCTACCCCACTCCATGTTAATCAGGTGAAATTTCAAACTAAACTGATTTGAATTCATATTGGAATAGAAAATTTTAACCACAAAATGGAAAAAAAAATCGACTGCATTGAAAATCTTGTAACAGAACTTATGGCAGTACTAAGTGCACTTATGTATAAAAGTAATTTTTAGCTGATATTACAAATTATATTACATAAGTAAAAAGCCAAAAAAGCTTGTCGCCAGTGCGGTCTTAAAAGAACACAACGCAAATGAATCCTCTTTTTTCAGTAATCCATATTTTGCATTTTAATTTTATTGTTTCTTTTTTTCTTTTACTGTGTGCTGAAATTTTCCATGCTATATTTTTTGATTTCAACGTTTTTTATCAATCAACTCCAATAAAAATCACATATTGATGCGATGGACACGAAAGGAAAAACATTAAAAAAAAGAGGAGATAAAGAAATGTATAAAAATACAAAAATACAAAAATTTATGCTGCTATCAGCAAAAATGAAATATTGTGCAATACAAAAACTGAAACTGTCAATTCGAGGTTCGAAACGAAACAGGAATTTTTATTGCAAATGAATGAATGAACGAGGGAACAAATGAATGAATGACTGGCTGCATGTATTTGGTGTGACCAATACAATTTAACAACAAAAAAAAAAAAAAGAAAACAAAACAAATAATCCAAAAAAATGTAGAGTTAAAAAAAATAAAATAAAAAGCTGAACTGCAACTGGAACAGCAACATAAAAATAAATAAATGCAACCATGCGAGGGGAGCCATGCACGTTCATATGTATTTACTTACTACACATACACAAGCAGTGTAGCACACATACATTCAAGTACGAGTATGTATGATTTGCGAAATAATTGACAGAACATGGACAGTAAAACTGGAAATTGATTTTTTGTTTCTTCTCTTTTGCCGTCATCATCATCATCATCATCAACATCATCAACATCATCAACATCATCAACATCATCAACAACATCAACAACATCAACATCATCAACATCATCAACATCATCAACATCATCGTCGTCATTGTCTTCCACTATTGGGTATAGGACTGTCACTATAAAGTCAGCGACGACGAATGACGCTCTATGCAGTGCGGAATCCTACAACAAATTCATGAAATTTTTATCTTCTTCAAAACTGAGGCAAATATCCATTCTTGTGCTACAAATTGTGTTTGCATATTTGATTTTAGTATACAGTTATTTTTTTTTTTTTTTTTTTGGGATTAGGAAAGCATTGAAAGCCTTAGTCAGTGTGAGACCCCCACCCACTAAAACCACCTCACCTGTCCGGACGGTAGGTCCTCCCGGAACCACCATTAAGTATTTCGTCGGGAGGCCGTCAGAGCATTACTGCTCAAGCATCAGTTCTTGGTAAGTCAAGTTAGCTGTCTTAAGGGCTGCCTGAATTAAGCGCATTCAGGCCTACGTTGCGCAGACGAGTGCGCTCCATATTACGATCACGTTCAATGCGGCGGAGTGCGGACATTATTCTTGCTGTCGCTATCTGGACTGCTTGCCACTTATGCAGTGTGTGGCACATGTGATTAATAATATTAGCCAATGTGAGGGCCTCCCCAAAGGCTTCCCTTATCTCGGTGCGTTCGGCATCGAAACGCGGGCAATAAAAGAGGATATGTCGTGCGTCCTCAATATCGTTAGGACAGATCGGGCAGAACGGCTCTTCTTCGTATTTGAAGCGGTGCAAATAATATTTGAAGCAACCGTGTCCACTAAGTAGCTGCGTCATGTGAAAATCTATTTCACCATGTTGACGAGTAATCCAACTTTCAATATCCGGGATAAGTGCAAATGTCCATCTGCCTTTGTCCGCCCTTTCCCAGCATAGCTGCCACTTTTTTATGCTGTGTTGTCGCTTCTCTGCCTTTGATACATATGAGCCTGCTATATAAATGTTACAGCTAATTCACATGTTAGTATGTCTATCGGTATCATGCCTGAGATAACACCGACTACTTCATCCGACACTGTGCGGAATGCACTTGCAACACTTAGTGCGCTGCAGCGATAGGTCGCCCGGATCCCGGCAATGTACGATGGAGTTTGCGTTGCATCAGCCCATACTGCCGCAGCATATAACATTATCGAGCTTGTAACGCGTGCCCGGAGTTTTAGTTTGCTGTACTGCGGCCCTCCAATATTTGACATTATCCAGGAGAGTGCACCATTGACCTTTGAAGCCTTTTCACTGACTGCCAGTAAATGCTTCTCATATGTCATTCTGGCGTCGATCAGCACACCAAGATACCGCAGGTACGGTTGAGAAATAATCTCATACTCCCCCACTCTAAATTTAATGACCTCGCGTACTTTGCTGGAACTCAAGGGAACAGCTTCCGTTGTCTGCGCTGCCAACTCGAGATGTACACTGCGTATCCATCTCATTATCCTTGACACCGAGTCACTGCATATCATCTCCAGCGTATTAATATGCTTTGCTACCACCACCAGTGCAATGTCATCAGCATAACCGACCAATGAAGCACAATCTTTAGGACACCTTACATTACGTTCCACAGTGTAGGCCCAAGAACGGAACCCTGTGGTACACCTCGGGAAACGATGTATCGCTTTACACCATCATCAGTGTCACACAGCAGCACTCGACCTTCAAAGTAATTTGAGATAATTCTTTGTATGTATCCCGGAACACCGAAACTGCTAAGCGCCTGCATAATCCGCGACCAGCTCGCTGAGTTGAAAGCATTCTTGATATTCAATGTTCCTACTGCGCAGTACTGTTTGTCGCCTCCTCTCCACCTTTCTCCGCTTGTTACTTCGCACGCTATTCGCACAACGGCCTGGATAGCATCGATGGTGGATTTTCCACGACGGAATACAAATTGCTGCATGGATAGACCACCGGGGGTCTCAAGCGTCTCTTCCAATCTGTTGACAATAATACTTTCCAGTACTTTACCCAGCGAGTCGAGCATGCAGAGCGGCCGAAAAGCCGATGGTTGGTCGGGGGAAAGACCCAGCCTTTGGCAATTCCAGAAATGAGGGAACACTCCTTCGTTTAGACACGCAGTGTACATCTTTGCAAACATCACAGGGTTTGCCCGGATGGCAGTCTTCAGCGCCACATTGGGTATACCGTCCAGCCCAGGTGATTTGTTGTCAGTCATTTTCCGCAGTGTTGTCAACAGCTCTTCAGGTGTCACGGTAGGGATGCAACCTATGTCTGAGGGTAGGTGGCAGCAAAGCACCCTTTCAGCCTGTGGGGGGAACAATGTAGCCACCACGTTATCCATTACCGCGGGTGTGTATGTGTGTGTGTGTTTGCCTGCATGCACGTTGATTGAAAGAGGTTCGTAAAATATTCGATAAAATTATTTGTAAATGTACAAGCAGTGAACAACGAACAACGAACAACGGCGACAGAAGCAATACCGCACAGCAAAGTAGGGTGACATATGAAAATTGAGCTAAACTTTTTAAAATCTTCTTTCTGTGTGATATTAAATATGTAATTTGCTGATGCCATCATATGTGCTTCGGTTTTTCCAGCGAAGCAAAACGATGATTTCTAACTAACGTCACGTTCCCGACCCGACGAAATCTCTGAGCGACTGGCAAAAATTATGTAAATCAGATTTTATTTTAATGTAGTACTTGTGTGTGTGTGTGTGTGTGTGTTTGTTTGTAGAACAAGAACTTCTGGTGCAAGTTTAATTTTATGTAGGTAGAAATTAAAAAGAAATAAATTTCTAATTTTCAAACACTCAAAAGTCGTACAGTCGCTTAAAAACTTCTGCACACAATTTTTACAATGCACACAAACAAACAAATAAACACACACATACATACATATATGTATGTATGTGTGTGGACATGGTGTATTGGTAAAGTTTTAATTTCAAATGATGCAAGTACAGTAGTCAACGCTTACAAAGTGCTGGAAACTATCACTGCTATAATGCCGATGATGATTCTTCACTGAGACGATATGTCATAACCAGACTTGCCACTCTTCCCCGACAACTTAACCGAGAATTTCAGAAACGTGATTGGAATGAAGATTAGAATCTTTGAATCTAAGTCATAGTCTTCCGGGTTGGTCATAGTCAATTACCCATTAACATAGTACTGAATGCACTGGGAATAATTTTTAACTTTAAAAATGGTAATTGAAGGAAATCAAAATTGTTATTACATTTTTTTTATATAATGGCACTACAGCCCATAGAGGGCCTAGGCCGAGCTTTTCGCATCTACTCATGTTGTGCGTGTTCCATTTGTACATGAATGGAAGGGAAGGTTTGCCATTGCCTTCCAAGAGGTGTTGCCGTGTAGAAAACGCACTATCAGTACGCCAGAGCAACCACTAATGAATGAAAATAGTCTCTTTTCTCTATCACGTCTAATTTTCCGGATAGTTTCCTCCAAAGTTTTTCGAAAAACTAAAAATTTGAGCTAGAAGGGTTTGGATTTCACTTCTAGTGTCTGAAAGCAAAACCTAAAAGAACTTAACCTCCCCCCACCTTAACTCCCTAGCCCACAAAATTGAAGTCGAATCTAAATTTCCAACAAAAGCCCCAGCTTAAATGGGTTGTAATTTGTGTTATGGGCAGATTCCTGGGTAAATTTAATTACTATACAATCCCAATTCCTAGGAATTTGAGGTTTGTATTAATTGTTTTCAATTCCTTGGTAATGGAATTCATAACAGTTCCTATTCCATTACAAGATAATCCGGAATTATTGAAGTTTATTTCTTTAGAATCTTTTTTATATTTACGAGGGGGTAAAAGATGATTGTCGCAGCGAAAATTGTCACGGAAATTATGGGTAGCGCCATCTACTTATCAATCAAGTATGAACAAAATGAGGATACATGTATGTATATACACGTAAATGATGGGCAGCAGATACGCATCCACGAGTATGAGTCAAACTCGATTGATAGATGGCTCTGATTCGCGAATGCTTCAAACTAGATTGATAGTGGGCACTGATTCGCGTCTGATTCAAACTTCATAAATAGAGGGCGCTGATTAAGAATCATAATCGATTGATAGAGGGCACTGCCCATCAGTTTCTAGTAAAATTTGACATTTCAAAAAAAAATTTTACATTTCAAACAAAAATCGTTAGTAGTTTCTAGACCTGAAAGAATTAGCGAGTATTTGGCTGAAAGAAAACGCAAAAGTAGTGTATGAAAAATTTTATATTTACACATACGAGGTATGATCAAAAAATAACAGTTATTTTCAATTTTTTCTAAAAGTATTTATTTATTTATCAACAACTATCTTGTCCCCTTCAAAGTAATCCCCCTCAGATATAATACACTTATGCCAGCGTTTTTTCCAATCCTCGAAACACTTCTGAAACGCGCTTTTTGGTATCGCCAACAACTCCTGTTTCGATTTTTCTTTTACTATATCTCCTCAATCGTTGCAAAACGCTATCCTTTCATCGGTGTCTTCAGATTTGGGAAGAGGAAAAAATACGGTGGTTGAGGCACGATAACGGTTTTGTTTTTGGCCAAAAACTTACGCACAAGCGACGTTGTTTTTGCTCAAAATTTAGCAATTTTGGCTCAATCTTCGCTGCCGCACGTTTCATGCATAAAACATCAGTAAAAATTGCTTGGTATGAGCCGAACGATATGCCAACATCATCAGCAACCTCTCTGATAGTGATTCGACGATTATCCAAAATCATTTTCTTCACTGCGTCAATGTTTTCATCGGTTGTTGACGTGCTCGGGCGAGCATCGTCATTGACATCTTCTCGGCCTTCCTTAAACCGGTTATGCCACAATTGAACTTGTGTTCTGCTCATAGTAGACTTGCCAAAGGTCAACTCGCCACAGTCAACATTTCAAATGTCCTTGCGCATTTAATTTCATTTTTTACACAAAACTGAATACAGTTTCTTTGATCCATTTTTTCGAATAGTAAAAAATCGAAGAGCACACCAAAACACGACTAACCTTTTTATCTGTCAAAAACAAACTGACAATCCAATATGGTTGGTATTGCCAACATAAATAACAGACATGTGTAACAACATAACAGAAAACAAAATGCGAAAATCGGACATACGTAACTCACGAAATTTATATATTATAAATAACGGTTATTTTTTGATCACACCTCGTATACATCCACTATCGCCCTCTATCATACTTCATTGATAAAGGTCGCTGCCCATCAGTTTCTAGCTAAATTTAACATTTCAAACAAAAATCATTAGAAATTTCTAGAGCTGAAAGAATGAGCGAGTATCGACTGAAAAAACAACAAACGAGAGGCACAAAGAAATGCAAACCGCAATTGAAAGACAGTGAGAATGTAGACTTCGTCAAAGAATGGAGATCCAACAAAATTCAGATTCTGCTATCGTGAAAGAAAAACAAAAAACCAGCGCTGAGAGATCGCGAGGTTGTAGACTTCGCAAGCAACTGGAGGCACCACAACAGAATTCGAATTTCATTGAAAAACAACTCGCAAAGGTCAATGCGGAGAAATAGTATGAATAGCAAATGAGTTCTTTAGAGCAAGCATCAACACTCATGTCATTGAACCCCGACGAATGTCCTCAGATAATACAGCACCATGTAGTCATTTAGGTGGCCGAATTCCCAGCTAATCAACGAAAAAGAGAGACAGAAGGTTTACTCTAAAATCTTTCCTCCGTGGAAAGAAAACCACTCGCATTAGCACAACAAAACATAGACGAGATTTGCCAAGGAGATTTCTGGTCAACCGCATAACATTCGCGAGTTCTCAGAGTTCTCAAGTGGCAAATTTTAAACCTCCTGAATATTTTGATGATGATGATTATTATAATGATGATGAGATTATAATTATAACGATGTACCAAATAGAATTTATGTATGCTTTAAATGTGAATATTTTGATGGATATGATGGATTTGCAGAGGGTGTTGCTTGCATTGGAAATGCAAACGATCAAAATTAAGTTAAACCAGATGTAGCACACCTGGAATCAGAGAATCATCAAGGCTTATCGTTTGCATAAATCAGCACAAACATAAATATTTCAAACATGTTCGTTAAAAATGCCTTCGGTCACGCCTGTAATGTCTACGATAGACTCCGGTTTTACCAGATTATTTAACCTAATTTGAAAACTCAAAAAGCAAACGTTCTGAAGAAGTAAACTTCTGTTGGGCGTCCCACTGGCACACACCATGTTTTCATTATTACAGGGAATTGTATTTTGTAATTAAAAATATTTCAATTCCTTACGAGAATTGGTATTGGAAAAGTAATTGAATGTTTTCTCTAAGAGTAATAAAATAATTTCCTGTAATTAAATTCCAATTTAGGTGGAATGATTTCTCGTTTGACTCCTTTTTGAGTTCAATTCCAAAAAACCAAAAAGAAGCAAATTTAATTTTCTTCAAAATCCCATTTACTTAATTATTGAATATTTATAGAAAATTAGGGTGTTCACAAGAACAAGGAAATTTAATTCTATGTTTTTTTGAAATTAAACTGAAACGGAATTAGTTACTTACTAAATTGGAATTTATGTAATTACAGGAAAATAATTATGAAAATTACTATGAAAATAATTTATTACTCTTAAAAATAAAGTTCTTTCTCTTCAATTACATTTTCAATTCTTATAAGGAATTGAAATATTTTTATTTACAAAATACAATTTCCTATAATGGAATTGATAAATTTTTTTATACTATTTCCCCGGGAATTTCAAAATTTTATTTACCGATTACAATTCCTTGTAATGGAACCGAAAATTCTCATATTTTTCCAATTGAAACAAAAATTTATCAACTACAAATTCCAGGAAACCACTTCCAGAGGATGTTTTCATTTCCAGAGTCGAATTGAGTACGTTTTTTTTCGGTTTTTCGACTATAACTTGTAAACGGTATGGAATTTCTATTTACTGTCTGCAGTAGAGTTGTCGCTAATATCATTACGCACATCTCAATGGTACATAAAATATCGGAAAACCACTTCTGCAGGAATTTTTTCGTTTCCAGAGTCGAATCGAGTACGTTTTTTTTCGGTTTTTCGACTATAACTTGTAAACGGTATAGAATTTCTACTTACTGTCTGCAGTAGAGTTGTCGCTAATATCATTAGGCACATCTCAATGGTACGTAAAATATCAGGAAACCACTTCTGGAAGATGGGTGTGGGATTTCAATTCCGAATGTACTAATTATTACCCAGTTCTGGTTATGCGAAAGTTGAGCAGGTGAGGAGAGGTGCGGGAGAGTTTAAATAGTGAATGATTTGCTATAAATATGGTAAATGAATCAATCAAGCCCATTGACATCTCTCTCTTTTCTTCTTTTAATGGCACAACGGCCCATGGAAGGCATAGGCCGAGCTTTTCGCAGCCACTCATGTTGTGCGTGTTATATTTGAACATGAGTGGGAAGGAGCTACACTTTTATTTGAAGTGAAAAAGCTGTTCATAGACAATTTTTACTCTTGTAGGTTTGCCATTGCCTGCCAAGAGGTTGTGGCCGTTTAGAAAAATTGTTTTTCCAGCTATTTGATTTTGCCTGTGCCGAGATTCGAACCCAGGACACACTGCGTAGCAGGCCTTCGCACTACCAACTACGCCATAGCATTCATTTATTCTCTATTATGGTATCAATAAATATAAATTTAGGTCTTCAATGTAATGAAAGCTGATAAACAAAACCATGAAAGTAGTAAGGTCTTCAAGAAAGCAATTAATTTCTCCTAAGATAGCTGTCTGTAATTCGTTTTACCGGCCGTCTACTGTTTACGGTATATGCATGAGCACGTTGTGTTGTGTGTTTATGAGTGCGTGTGTGAGTGTGTTTGTGTGTGTTTGTGAATGAATGCTTACATTTACCTAATTAAATAAAATAAGCAATTGAAATGCGAAAACTTTACTGCATGCACACGAGTGTTTACTTCGCATACACACACAAACGTATGGTATGTGCACGCGGGATTATGTGTGCATGTGTGTGTGCGTTTGTGTGTGTGTATATGTGCCTATGTTATTGTACTTGTGCCGCTTTTGTTGTCAACAAGTGAATACCACGCCCACAATTAGCAAGCCCAATTTACAAAATTTACATTAAAATTGAAAAAGAAAATTATTTTAATCATATACACGCACACAATACACACACACACACACACATATGTATGTATGTATGTCTGTATAGCAATTACAATTACACTTTAGATGCCATTCATTTAAACTAACTTTGCTGTTGTTGTTTTTTATTGTACCATACATACTTATACATAATTCCCCATATGGTAAATACAATTTACATACTTTACGTTATTTTTATACTTACTTGATCTTGCTCTCATTGTTGTTATGGTTGTATGTACTATTTTTGTATGTATGTATGTATGTATGTGTATGTATGTACGTACGTATGTCTGTATTATTTTCCTTTCTAGCTAATTTCATTTTGCATTATTGTTTTTGCTTTTACATACTTACAGGAAAATATTATTTTTGACGCTTGATTTGAGTTTTGGAATAATTTGCATATGAAATTTTATAACTAGCATTTGCTGTAGTTGTTGTTCTTGCTTTTATTATTATTATTATAAAAATAAATAAATTCCAGTTTCGCAACATACGATAGAGAAATATGGTGTAGGTACTTAAAATTCGAACTATTAAATTATGAAAACAATATTATACTATATAAGTACAAGTAAAATAAGAAGTGTTTTGATAATTTAACCTTTGTACATTTCCGGATTCTCCAACTTAATCTACTTCATATATTTTTATTTGGATTTGAATCGAAAATTTATGAATCGGAATTACCAAGTGTACAAGTATGAAACCGGTAATTTTTTAATAAAATACACGTTTATTTTTGAAAAATGGTTATACTGCTGTGGGCAAAAAGTAGTAAGACTTTTTAATTTAAATTTCGCGCGGAAACCCATTCATCAAAATATTATTTTTTTAAGGTTGATATGACTGTCGGTGACATCTGTGCCAAATGTCACATCAAAATAATCATTAGTGTTTAGTATACGCTTGTCTTTCTAAAGTACAAAAAGTGCATTCAGCGATTTTCACAATGAGTGAAATTATTCAACAAAGAAGTTCCATTAAATTTTGTGTGCGGAATCAAATTTCTGGTGCCGCAACGTTCAGAATGTTGCAAAAGGCCTTCGGTGATAATTGTATGTCGCGAGCAAGTGTTTTTGATTGGTACAAATTGTTCAAAGATGGTGGAGAACGCGTTGACCAACGAACGAACCACGTCCAGGACAGGACGGCCATCAACATCAACTGATGATCAACACGTCAATAAAATCAAGGAATTGGTGCTCGAGAATCGACGATTAACAGTCGAAACAGAGACCTTACTGGCATCGTTGGAATATCGGAAGTATCAGTGAAAACTATTTAAAAACATCATTTGGGCCTAAGAAGAGTGAATGCACGATTGGTTCCAAAATCACTGCATTGGTTTTACGAGACCAATTTGCCAAAAATTCGACTGATATCGTTCCGCAACCACCCTACCACCCTATTCGCCTGACTTAGCTCCGTGTGACTTTTGGCTATTTTCTAAACTCAAAAAACCGCTTCGTGGACACCGTTTTGAGTCAATTGAAGACATTAAACATGAATCGCTAAGCGCATTGAATGCTACTCCGGAAATTGACTTTAACAACTGTTTCGAGAATTGGAAAAAACGTTGGCACAAGTGTATTGGGGCCGGGGGGGAATACTTTAAAGGGGACGAAATAGATTTGGAAGAATGAATAAAAAAATTTGAAATTATGAACAAAGTCTTACTAACTTTTGCCCACAGTAGTATGTACATTTAATCTTCAAAGTAATGGCCATTGCTACCTACCATACACATTTCTCCCATCTCTCTGCTAATTTGTGAGCGCCAAGTCTGGTGAATAAGCCGCATGGGGGAGGGATTCCCAGCTTCCCAGCTGTACGAATCTACCAATTCTCGAGTCTGTTTTGTTCGATGTGATGATGCATTGTCATCAAGAAAAGTCACTTTCTTTTGCCTAGCTTGATATTCTAGACGTTTTTGGCGCAAAAGCGTGGTTCAAATCGGCCAATTGGTATTGGTAGCGTTGACCAGTAACTATTTCACCTGGTTTCAGAGGGTCAAACCAGATAACACTGACTCGCTGATCCCAGAAAACACAGAGCATTGTCTTTTGTCTTCTTTCCTTAGCGATTTGGCTTTGCTGTCGATTTGGCCAGTTTTACCTGGCTTAATAAGTATATGATCGTTTACATTTGGGATTCTCGAAATAGATCCATTTTTCATCGCCAGTAACCAGTAACAATTCGATGAAGATATGGCTTTCTTTTGTCGCTAGCGAGCAAAATTTCACAGGTGGTTTTCCGATTTTCTTGCTGTCTTTCAGTCAATTCATGCGGCACCCAATCTTCCTACCTTCAAAATTAATCCCATCACTTTTAAACGTTGAGAAATGCATTGATGGGTCACATTTACCATAATTGTTCTGCAAGTTGTTCTTGCGTTTGACCATCGTCCTCATCGAGTAATGCTTGCCATTCGGCATCTTCAAACTTTTTCGGTAGTGGTCTTCCACGTTCTTCGTCTCTCACATCATAATCGCCACTTTTAAACTTATTGAACCACTCGTTGCAATGTGTTTTTGTGTTTTGCCTAGAGCGTGCTGCCCGTAAGCTTCCACAAGCATTCGATGAGATTCCAAAACAGATTTCTTCAATTGGCAACAGAAAATCAATTACTTCGTCATATCGTAGTTTGTAAGCACAAAATTCGACATTTTTACGAGCGAAAAAAAAAATGTTATTGTAGGAAACTTGATTGTTTATGAACTGAATAATGTTGACAGAACTAATGCGAAGAAGTGGCGCCAATGATTTGGTTTGACAGAGTGTATAGTTGTACCTAGCGACACAGAGATATCAGTACTTGTTTCACACTTGCATATCTGGTAAAATAAGTTCTATTCAATTCGCTTCTTTACTTACTTTTAATGGCACAACAACCCACGGAGGGCCTAGGCCAAGCTTTTCGCATCCACTCATGTTGTGCGTGATATATTTGTACATGAATGGAAGGGACCTACAGTTTAATGCCGAATCCGAACGACGAAAGTGAAAAGCTTTTCATAGCAATTTTTACTCTTGTAATTTTGCCATTGCCTGCCAAGAGGTGGTGCCGGATGCCATGTAGACAAATTATTTTTTCTACTTTTTGATTTTGCCTGTGCTGAGATTCGAACTCCGGACACTCTGAGTAGCAGTCCAACGCATTATTACTACGCCACAGCGACCACCTTCAGTGAATCAATCTACTCTAGAATCAAAAAGTTCATATTCGGCTATTTTTGAATAGTCCTACGCTGTCAACCTTTACCATCAACTCTAGGTTGATCAAAGCGTGTTCAGATTGCCCGCAAACACTTGACTCCGTCATTAACACTCTTTCACTCTTTAACACTCATAACATAACAATTAGTTTCGGAATTTCTCTGTACAGGCCGGCCTCACGAGTGTGGTTGAGGACGCGAGGCGTTTCCCCAGGCCTAGATTGTTTTACGCCCTCGGACCTTCATGCTTCTGAGCCTCCCAATTCCAAATATAGAAGCTACTAGTTAGTTTCTGTTGAAATTTGTATGTTTTATCGATATATTTTTTACAACAACAACTTTGGTCGGCTCTAGTTGTTGTAAAAATATATGGGGACCTGCGAGATTAAAGGTTTCATATCAAGTTTGTTAATTATTCTAAATGAATTTTTCATTTTAAATCCAAAATAATAAAATTTTTAATTTTTGTGAGTTTTCAAAACTATGTACCTTATAAACAAGATTATCTGTTTACTTGGCTGACCTTTTAGCAAGGTAAGACCTAATAGTTTTAAATTATTAAATTTGAAAACCAGAATACTTAGAAATCTAATTCAGAATTTACTTTTGGAAAAAGTTTATATAAATATATTTTGGAAAAATTTTCCAAATTGCATTCCGATGAATCATACAGATTGGGCTTAAATGATAAAGCTTGAAATCTATGCTATATGTGAATATTTCCAAAATTAGGTGTACGTAAGATCGACAGCACGATTAGAGATCACTTGTACGCCGCAATGTCTGATTTTGGTATCGCTGGAAAGCTCATTCGTCTTTGCAAAATGACACTCATTGGCAAAAACGCTCGAGCAGTCAGTGCAGCATTCTCCAACCTGGAAAGGGAGTATCGTCGAGTGGGTCTAGTGGTGAACGAGGACAAAACGAAATACCTTGTGTCAACAAACAAAGAGTCACGACGTCTTGGACAAAATGTCACTGTTGACAACTATACTTTTCAAGTCGTCAAGGATTTCGTATATCTAGGATCCAGCATAAACACCAACAATAATGTCAGCCTTGATATCAAGCGGAGACTAACTCTTGCCAACAGGTGTTACTACAGGCTCAGTATGCAATTGAGAAGTAGAGTCCTCTCTCCACCGACGAAAATAACGCTCTATAAGTCCCTCATCCTTCCCGTCCTAATGTATGGCGCAGAGACGTGGACATTGCCCATCAATGATGAGAGGCTGATGATGAGCGTTCGAGACGAAGATACTCCGTAAGATCTACGGTTCAGTATACGTGGACGACGTGTATCGAATAAGATGGAACGATGAGCTGTATGAGCTGTACGCCGACACTGACATAGTCAAGCGTATAAAAATCCAGCGGTTTCGCTGGCTGGGTCATGTTAAGCGAATGAAAGAAAGCGCTCCGGCTAGAAGGATTTTTTATTCGAACCACGGTGAAGGAACACGCAGAAGGGGACGACCTAATTTCCGTTGGAAAGACCAGGTGCAGGGCAACCTGACTGCACTTGGCCTTATCAACTGCGCATAGCAGAGGTGACTGGCGAAGTTTCATAAAGGCGGCCAAGAGCGATCATCGGTTGTAGTGCCAGTTAAGTAAGTAAGTAAAATCCCTTTATACTTCCGCGACCTTGTTTTCTGTCCTTTGCCCTGCATACAGGGAATATTAACTTTAATAAGTTATATTGCTTTTTTTCTTTATAAGTGGTCGTCATAGGTAAGGTTTACTATTCGAATTGCACATCAGACCATTGGAGGCTATCGAAAAATATGTAAAATGCTTTCCTTCCAGTAGATAAGTTTTTAATTTCTATTATACCAGTCAATATGTGACAATACTAGTCTAATTATGTCAAACGTTGGCATTTGAGCCTACATTTTCTATGAAGACAGTTAAGTAATTCGTGGCTAGTGTAAAAAGCTACATAGATATGAAAATGAGTGAAATATCTGAAGAAATAAGCTTTATTACTATAGAAAGGTAACTCCGGACCCAGGAGTGGTTTGTCCGATTCCGTTTGCTCTGAGATAGCGTATATAAAGTTCGGCCGTACCCGAAACTTGCTTTCGGTATTTTTTATTTTGTATAAGGGCGAACACTTTTTCTCAAATATTTTTAAGATTTTTAATTTTAAATTCTATATTTTTTTTGTCAAACGAATCAATGAACAATTATTTCTAGATCCATAACTTGCTGAAAAGTAGACGCAGTTCAATTGCGTTTACATATGAGAATGATATTGTATTTTTATTCATAACTTTCAAATAGTTAATAAAATAATAACATATTGCCAGTAGATATACTTAGTATTGCTTTCTAGTCTCGATGTTGTAAATACAAAAACAAAAAACTAGCTTGTTCTAGACAATACACTCTTTGACTAGATCTGAAAAAAATAAAAATCTTCAAAAATTTCTTACCTCACGGTGTAGTTGGTTATTTTCTGGAGTAACATGCAGGACACTTGGGTCCAATACAGTCACAAAAGTAAACTCTACCTCTTGCCTCCAAAAGTAAAATTGTCTAAAAAAGATTTTCACTCTTCCATTCGTTTTCGGCATAAATCTCTAAGTCACTCCACTTCCTGCCGTATACGAATTTAAGTCGTAGAACATTATTGAATGAAAAAAGCTCTATCTAGGTCCTTCTTAAGCTTATTGTGTCATTAAAGAACAAGGAGAAGAAGATATTTTGAAATTGGCAAGAACTTATTTATACCAACATATAAGTAGCTTCGACTTTTATTATTTCCTTCACTGTAACAGCCACAAAAAGCAATAGCACAACTAAACTTCTTTAAGGTTCGTGTACTTGCTGCGGTGTAACTTTGATTGCGTACTGTACTTATTTCATCTAACGCTAATCTATAAATATTTGTAATAATATACATTATTTATCGCCATCACTGTTCAACATTTTAAAAATTTTTGGTTTATTTTGTTTTATCACTAATTTTTTATAACTAACTAATTTTTCTTTGTGTACATACATATGCATTTATGCTAATCTATTATTTTTTCAGTGTTTGCTCTGGTTAATTTAATCATGACTTTTAAGATCTCAAAACCATGATGGATTTTGATGTTTTTCATCTAACTAACAAACACTAACTGATTTTCAGATTCCCAAGGATAATAAACATCTTATTATACCAAGCGATAACAAATGAGTTAGTTGTTCCATTTTATACCAAGAGGCAATAAAATAAAAAGTATAAAATTAAACCAAAAGTATCAAAATTTCAATCTACAGTCGTGTCTGGGTACAGTGAACCCCTGGATATAGTGAACACCTAAATTTTTACATTGAGTACTCTAAATCGTGAATAATTGAAAACCTACAAATAGTGAACAAAATCAACAACTTCAAGCAGAAAGCAACAACAACAAAAAACACAAAAAAGTCCATGATATACAAAGTTTACTGCAAGTTGTTATCCTGGAGGTAATTTTATTTTCTACTTGCTCATTCAATTCTTACTCTATTAGTTTTAGAAAATCTACACTGAAATTGATATTTACAAATGGAATGCAATCGAAGACGACGTGACGAACCCATTGATTCATTTTGAGAAAGATGCCGAGAATATTGCTGAATCTGATGATGACGACCAAGGCGAAAAATACAGATTATAAATCCTGTAAAAGTTATTGAAAGTTTCAATAAAGCGATCGCATCGGCTGGGTCCAACAATACTGATTATACTACTGGTATACTAGCACTGCGAAGACTACGCTACAGAAGCGGTCAAAAAGTGCTCAATTTCTGAACGCAAGAAGCAAACATCGATTCACGATTTCTGAAACGAGTTTTTGAACAAAAAATGTCAACTTTGATATAGTGAACAACCTGACCACTGTGAACAGTCCTTGCAATAATTAGTTCACTATACTATACGAGGTTAGATCAATAAGTACCCGTGTGTGAGGACAGGTGGCGTTGCTGAGGAAAGTTGGCATTACCGTCGTGAACTGCCATCTGTCACACGACACCACACTAAATTTAAAACTGATTTATAGCTTAGTTTTTATTTGGCAGCCATTAGTATCACACGTGTTTGGTGTTTCGCAATAAAATGGAAAAAGAACAATATCGATCCGTAATTCGGTTTTTATTTTTGGATGGAAAAACATGCGAAGAAATAAAAGCAAAGTTGGATGCTGTCTATGGGGGCCCTTCACCATCTATGGCAACCGTAAGATATTGGTTCAACGAATTTAAACGTGGTCGTACATTTGTTTTTGATGAGGAGCACCCAGGCACACGTGGTTACCGAGGAAATTGTTGAAAAGGTCCGCGACATGATTCTCGCTGATCGCCGAACGAAAGTGCGTGATGTAGCAGAGACCGTAGGAGTATCGTACGGAATGGTAATTAATATTTTACATGATAGGTTAAGCATGAGAAAGGTGTCGGCCCGACGGATGCCGCGATTGCTTACGGTGGACAACAAGCGGATACGGGATTGTCGCGGCCAAATTGCATGAATTTAACTACGAATTGCTGTTGCCGCACCCACCGTACTCGCCCGACTTGGCACCCTGTGACTTCTTTCTGTTCCCCAACATAAAAACGTGGCTTGGGGGAAAAAATGCAGCTCAAACGAGAAGGATATCGTCGAGAAAGAAGCGTATTTTTTGGAGGGGTTAAAGAAATGGCAGAAACGTTGGGAAAAAAGTGTATTGTACCAAGAGGAGATTACGTTAAAAAATAGAAACAAAATGTGTGAAAAACTTGCCTCTTTATTCCTAACACGGGTACTTATTGATCTACCCTCGTATATCCAGACACGACTGTACCTTTTTTGATGTTATTAAATCGGAATATTATGGAAGGATTAATGCTTTTTAGCATCGTTTCCCATCTTATGACAGCCGCTATCGAAACCGATACCTAAAGGAGCTGACAGCCTTGTAGCAGGTAGTACCACAGTCAAAGTCTACGACTTTGAAATATGAGCAACATCATAATGTTTATACCTAAATACTATTCCAAGTGAAACTCTGCCCACTTATATCTTTTAAAGCTTTGTTGTCTTTACTTAGATGATGTCATTCAACTATGCATAAGACTGAAGAAGTTGGCCGGTCTGGGAAGCCTTTACACTTAGTTACTTTTAACTTACTACTTTTAACTTATTTAGTTTTAAAATTAATTTTAAATGTAAACCAATAACAAATAACAAATCACTTTATGTTGGTTTTCTACAAATCCATTGCACACATTTAAAGAAGATTACAACAATAGCATTACAATGAATTTTTCAAAACTTATTCAGGTCAACAATTACAAGTTCATCTGTCAAATTGATGTGTGTACTTTACTTCCTCGTAATATTTTATTTGTATAACATCTTTTGTAATTATGGCACATGTCAATAAACAGTTGTCACTCATCAATAGTGCCAATTGCAACATTTATTTGTTGTAGCAGTAGCGAATGTTATTATTGCTGTTGTTGTTGTTATCATACGTGTGGTAATAAGATTATAACAGAAGCCGAGAGCTGAAGCAATAGCGTATAAAATTGTTATTTTGTTTGATGTAAATGTTAATAATTTGAAAAAAAAACAATAAAGTAAAATAATTTAAAACATATTAAATTAAGTAAGTATGCACAACAACAAACAATAACTAGGTATGTAAAAGTATGACAACATTTTGTCACAGTGCGTCGTCTACTTCATACTTTTGGAAAATTTCATTTACCATAAATTACGGTCTGCGATTTTTATTTTCTTTCGGAGAGTTTCTGAGTTACTGGCAACTGATATAACAGACAAAATTGATTATTTGAAATTGACACACTTTAGCTTTTGTTTTTGTTGTTGTGTTTAATGGGAGGGATTGATATTTTCATTTTTAGTAGCTTACATCATAACTTACTTTTTACTTTTAATGGCACAACAGCTCTTGGAGGGCCTAGGCCGAGCTTTTCGCATCCACTCATGTTGTGCGTGTTATATTTGTACATGAATGGAAGGGACCTACCGTTTAAAGCCGAATCCGAACGGCGAAGTGAAAAGCTTACATCATAAACATTTATAAAAATTTGCTGGTCGCTTTTACGAGTATTTATGATATTTAGCAAATTACATTGAAGATGGCGTTGAAATTTTGTTTAGTTTAGCTTTGGAGTAAAATAGCTTTGTTGATCAGTGTTAGTGTTAGTGGTAGTAAGTGGATTTTGTTAAGTTGTAACCTTTTTCATTTGTTTTAACTCTTATCTGCATACTTTTCTCATACTTCGATTATCGATTAAGGCAAATTAGTTAACGAATCGTTTAAAGCTTCTTTGCATCCAGAAGATCAGAATCTCTAAATATAAAAACAAACCAAGTATTGCCAAATGTTTGCCAAACAGTTTCATAGATTAAATAAGTAAAAATGTATTTGCGCAAAATAGAATGGTATCTGATACTAGTTGCGATAACGGAAAGGAGTGTAAGCGAGTGGGCAAGCGATTCTGATCAGGAAAAGGCTTATAATTTGTGACATCTGGGAAGATGACAATGAAATCGAGCCATTTACATATTTAGCAATGATGGTAAGAATCCGGTTTTTCAATGCTTTGAGCAATAATTAGTAGGGACATAAATACTGTTACAACATTGAACACACCCATTCCAATAGTAGAATTGAACATACCCTGTTATAACCACATGGCTTATGAAAGCTAACGTCTATAGCGTTAGTCTGTAATGAGAATTCAAAATTGGGTCAGCTTTCACCATGGAGTGGTCAGATAATGAGAACCGTATCGTATATGAAAAAAGGTGATATTTTCAAAACACTCCGACCAATCGGGATTAGTCGCATGTTCGTCTACCGGTGCATAAAACTGTTTGAGGAGACTGGAGATATCAAACACCGCCACAGTTCGGGCCGTCCACGTACAGTTCACACGTCGCAAGTCATCAAAGCCGTCTGATAAAGAATTCAGCGAAATCCGCTCCGAAAACAGAAAATCATGGCCCGTGAGATGAATATCACGCAAAAGTCCATGAGTCGAATTATTAAAAAAGACTTGTGACTTGGTGCCTTCAAACGTCGTACCGGACAATTTTTGACTGCAGCTTCGGTAAAAAATAGGGTAGAAAAGCCCAAACGTCTTTTGGTGAAGCACGCTGATAACTTGCCAGGAAAAAATTTTTACCGTGCAGGAAAAATTTAACAAGCATAATGATAGGATCATCTAAGGAAGCATCTGAACTGATCCCACTGGTCGAAAAGAGTCATCATCTAGCTTCATTAATAGTCTGGTGGGGTGTCTCTTACCATGGGGTCACTGACTTGCAACAAGGGGTCAAAAATTCGGCCAAAGTTTACCAAGAAACCGTTTTGGAAGCTTTTGTGAAGCCACTTAACCATTCCCTGTTCCAAAACCCCAACCGTGGACTTTCCAGCAGGATTCTGCGCCAGCCTATAAGGTTAAGACGACAAAGACCTGGCTTCAAAACAATTTTTCAGCTTCCATTCGCTCTGAAGAATGACCGTCTGGCAGCCCTGATCTGAACCCACTGGCTTATAGATTATGGACAGTTTTAAAGGACATGGTTTGCCACAAAAGATACCCCAACATTGATTCTCTGAAGACTGCTTTGATTTGTGCTGTTAGCACTTTTCCAATGCACGAGGTGTGTGCAGCTATTGACCAGTGCGGTGCAACTTAGGGCGTGCGTGAAAGCCAAAGGCGGGCTTTTTGAATAAGTAACTGCTTTTTGTATACAATATATATCAATAAATTTATTTTAAAAAATTGGTCCAAAAAAATTAATTATATTTAATTTTATAACATCAAATGTGTGTAACAGTATTTATGTCCCTACTAAGTACAATTTTGATGCCAATACTTCAGTACTACTACCAATTCCAATACAAATCTTATTTTCAGTCTTAATACGAATGACATTAGAGTTGCCTCACTCTAATTTTCCATCATAATACGAATGATTTAAGTGTTGCCACACTCAAAATATCTAGTAGTTCAAATTCCAAATGTTAGACGGACCACCCTTTATATATTTCTACAACAGAATATGTTCAATTATAAATTGAAATACCTTTTGATTGTGTACGATCCGGCAGAAGTAAGGAAAGTGGAATAATTCCAACCGATTCACCATATTTGGCTGAAGTGGAAGAAAGAATTTCTACTATATAAATCAATTCAACTGCGTATGCTAAATAAAATTTTATATATCATATATATTTTTCCCCCCTAATTTTCCAATTGAAGCTTCGATTATCAAAAGTTAAAAATGGCTGCCAATTGTCGAAAGAAATGTGAAAAATCTTAAATCTTAAATTATTTCATGATTCCGAATAATTACGAAAAATAATTTCACAGCAACTTCACAATTCTCTAGAAAGGGTGTTTTTTTAAAGATTAATTTTTGAAAATTCAAAAAAACTAAATTTATGTGTTTTAAAAAAAGTGAATGAAATTTTTATTTGGATCGATAAACCAATTCCTGCGATTTACTTTCTAAAGATAATTTCACTTAAATGTTGCCCGCCCCACACATTTCGGCCGGAATCTCGGAATCTCACCAATGACACGTTCAATGTTGGCTTCCAAAGCAGTGATCGTGTTTGACTTGTCGCTATAGACAAGAGACTTAACACAGCTCCACAAAAAATAGTCTACCGGGGTTAAATCACACGATCTTGGTGTCCAATTGACTGCACCAAAACTTGAGATTAACTGCTGACCAAATTCGCCTCTCAATTGATGCATGGTTTCGTTTGCAGTGTGACATGTGTCAGCGTCCTGTTGGGACCACATGTCGGCCAAGTTCAATTATTGCATTTTCGGCAACGACAAAAAAGTCTGTTATCATCGAACGGTACCGGTACCTTTCTCCATTGACCGTAACGTTGCGGCCATCATCGTCTTTGAAGAAGTACGGTCCATTGATGCCGCCTGCCCATAAACCGCAAAACCAAGGCATTTTAGGGGATGCATTGGAAGCTGCTGAATTGCTTCTGGCTGGTCTTCACTCCAAATACGAAATATTCGTTGCTGAAGACAATTTTGCGAAAAAAAAATGATTTTCATCCAGCTTTCTAAGCCCCATTCACCGTAAAATCTTCCAGGTGGTCGAATAACACAAACTCAATTGCTGCGATCGGCGATCGCCGCCGTATGGACATATCGCGATCTTCTTCAACTCTGGCGGATACAACAGCAGATTTGGTGGATTGATGTCCAATAAAGTGAAACTGGTGCGAAATTTTGTCACAATGAGCTGAATCTGATCTGAAGCCTGATCTTTACTTACTTTACTTTTAATGGCACAACAGCCCATGGAGGGCCTAGGCCGAGCTTTTCGCATCCAATCATGTTATGCGTGTTATATTTGTACATGAATGGAAGGGACCTACAGTTTAATGCCGAATCCGAACGGCGAAGTGAAAAGCTTTTCATAGCAATTTTTACTCTTGTAGGTTTGCCATTGCCTGCCAAGAGGTGGTGCCGTGTAGAAAAATTATTTTTTCTACTTTTTGATTTTGCCTGTGCTGAGATTCGAACCCCGGACACTTTGCGTAGAAGTTCAACGCACTACCACTACGCCACAGCGACCACAATAGCCTGATCTGTGGGTCAAATATGATGACCATAAAATGGACATGGCATGGAATAATTTTGATAATGAATTTCAATAATTTGCAAACGTTGTTCAGGCGTTAGTCAGATTCATGATAAAATGGCAAACCAAACTGAGCAGTTTTTACTTTGACACATGTCAAGAATCGCCCGTGAACTGTCAGAAATATAAACGTCAAAAAGCAAGTAGCAAAAAAATTACCCGAATTTGGTGAGCAGTTAATCTCACGTCACTCCAAAATTGGACCTTCAGAATGGACCACTTGAAGCGTAGCCGTGGGCAACATTTAAGTCAAATTTTACTCTTTTTAAATAGTAAATGGCAGGAATTTATTTATCGATCCAAATAAATTCATTTTTGTAAAATTTCTGTGTTTTTTTGAATTATCAAAAACCAAGTTTTAAAAAAATTACCCTTTATTATGTAAACCAATGACGTAGATAGGGTTTTTAAATTTTCCATATCACCCTATTACCTACGCCACTGATGTATACAGAAAGATTTGAACCGTCTGCCAATGAACCTTAAGGGCTTTCAAGAAAAACGTTTATGGTCAAATACCGTTATTTCGAAAACACGAACCAACCTGTGAAAACCATTGAATTCCTTGGGCCCAAATTAGGTAACATCAGCCATCAAGAGCTTGGCCAAAATTGTAAACTTGTACAGTGCATATTTCGCTTTGCTGGTAGGATTTCGATTACCGGGCTGAATTTAAGAACTACTTCGGTCTCGAAAAGTATAAAAACAAAGTTGATATTGAGTAATTTATTCATAATTATTACCTATCTACTAAATTTTCATAAAGTGTTTCCCTTCGAGAAACAATTGAGAAATCTTTCAAGCAATTGTTAGTCAAACCTTGGATTGCTTATGCAAATAAATTAAGCTCTACTAATTTGTGATAAGAAAACATGTCAAGTAAACACATTATTTTTATTTATGTTCCGAAACTAATTAGGATTTTCCATAACCTAAAACACGTTTCTATGTTCTTTGTAAGTAAGTTCTATTTAGCTTATCATGACCTTAACACAGAAATAGTTTAGAAATAGAGCAAACATTGTGTAATAAATGTTAATGAATTCATTTGAAATATGGAAGCTAAGCCTCTGGAATGCTTTCCCCATGGTGTGAATTACATTTTACCAAAACAGGTTAGGCTTAGGTTTCCAAAGCAGATTTCATCAAATACCTCAATCGATTCAAAAGATACAAGAACAATTTCGATAATCCCGCATGACAGTGCTAACTCTCTTCACTTATGGAGAAGAAAAGTCAAAATTATTCAAATTGGATATGTATTTAACTGGAACTTGAAACGTCTTGTCAATCAGTTGTCATATGTGGGCCTTCAAGAAATAATGTTGTTTTCTTCTTCTTTATTTTAATAGTACAACAGGCTATTGACTTGCACTGGGCCCAAGTTTTTCGCATCCAATCATGTTGTGCGTGTTGTATTTAAACATGAATGTAGGTGACTTACAGTTTTTTAAGCCGAATCCGAACGGCAAAGTGGAAAGCTTTTCATGGGCAATTTTTACTCTTGTAGCTTTTCCATTGCCTGCCAAGAGGTGGAGCCGTATAGAAAAATCATGTTTTTTACTTTTTTTGCGTAGCAGGCCAACGCACTACAAACTACACCCCAGCGACCACATAACGAAATAATGTTGCCTTGGTTTAATCAGTTCCTAGTCGAGATCCAAAAGTAGGAAGCCGCCTACTCAGTACTGACGTGTGAAATTATCTTACATCCTCTGTTGAGGCACTATAGCGTTTTCGGTTTTAATTCCCTAAGCCTTCATAACTGCTTGGAAAAAAAAACTTTAAGTTGTTGAACAGTGTAAGGAGCAAAATTTTATATACAAATTCATATTCGTTTTGTCTCTTTCATCCAACCAAATCCTCATGTAGAAATGTTGATAATGGGTGTGGTTCTGAAGTCAGTGGTTAACGGCTTTTCACCCATAGTTTGGTAACTCCAGGCCGCCAAATTTGCCTCTCGTAAATTCCGTGCGGTAGGCATGTGCTTCTACTCCTGATGTTCAACGCAGTTATACCACCGCGCCCTCGGTCTTCAGAGCCTCGTTTGTGGAAACAGGGTATACAACGTTTGAGGATTCATTGGTGAAATATTTTGACGTGGTGGGTTCCAAACCCGACGCACAACCATTCATTCAAGGCCATGGAGAAGCCCGCCGCACAGATTAGTTAACTCACTGACGGTTGTCAGATCGCTATCCGGGGGACGCCACGAGGAGGCTGTGTGTGACTTGAAACGTAGAAGCGCAAGGATCGACCATGGACGCACCTGCGACTGTCACGAACTTTACCTTATGCCCTACGCCCCAAACCCCCCTCAAGCGTACTGTGAAAAAAACTGAAGCCCATCGTCAACAAAGTGATTGGACCTTGTCATTGTGGCTTCAGGCCTGGTAAAACTACCATCGACTAGATATTCACACTACGCCAAATCCTAGAAAAGACCCGAGAAAAACAGATCGACACCCATCATCTATTTGTCGATTATAAAGCCACCTTCGACAGTACGATTAGGGAGCACTTGTACGCTGCCAGGTCTGACACCACCAGCGCAGTGAAAATTGGGACAGACCTCTCCGCACCATTTGGTACCAAAAGAGGTTTCAGACAAGGTGACTCCCTATCGTGCGACTTCTTTAACCTTATGCTGGAGAATCTCTGGCATTATCTTCTACAAGAGTGTCATGCTGCTAGCATACGCTGATGATATTGACATCATTGGCAAAAACGCTCAAGCAGTCAGTGCAGCATTCTCCAACCTGGAAAGGGAGTATCGTGGAGTGGGTCTAGTGGTGAACGAGGACAAAACGAAATACCTTGTGTCAACAAACAAAGAGTCACGACGTCTTGGACAAAATGTCACTGTTGACAACTATACTTTTCAGTCGTCAAGGATTTCGTATATCTAGGATCCAGCATAAACACCAACAATAATGTCAGCCTTGAGATCAAGCGGAGACTAACTCTTGCCAACAGGTGTTACTACGGGCTCAGTAGGCAATTGAGAAGTAGAGCCCTCTCTCGACCGACGAAAATAACGCTCTATAAGTCCCTCATCCTTCCCGTCCTAATGTATGGCGCAGAGACGTGGACATTGACCATCAATGATGAGAAGCTGTTGGCTGTTAGGAGCGTTCGAGAGGAAGATACTCCGTAAGATCTACGGTCCAGTATGTGTGGACGACGTGTATCGAATAAGATGGAACGATGAGCTGTATGAGCTGTACGCAGACACTGACATAGTCAAGCGTATAAAGATCCAGCGGCTTCGCTGGCTGGGTCATGTTAAGCGAATGGAAGAAAGCGCTCCGGCTAGAAGGGTTTTTTATTCGAACCACGGTGCAGGAACACGCAGAAGGGGAGTCCTAATCTCCGTAGGAAAGACCAGGTGCATGTCAACCTGACTGCACTTGGCCTTATCAACTGGCGCCAGCGCGCGCATAGCAGAGGCAACTGGCTTTGTAGAGGCGGCCAAGACCGATCATCGGTTGTAGTGCCAGTTAAGTAAGTAAGTAAGGGTATACAACGAGAAGGTGACGTTACCTGTTGAGTCAGATAGGCGATATATTCCGACCCAATATACTCGTACCCCTTTGAATACGCATACAGAGAATTACTGATCGAATACAAAATAATTTCATAAATTACATACCATTTAAATTAGCAGAATTGTTTTTAATTACACGCATACATACGCAATTGATTTACTTAACCCTTATGAGAGCGAAGATAAAAACCACCTCATTTCGTGCGACAAGGTACCCTTCATATAAAACTATCAGTTTATAATTTAGTTCTGTTTGTTTTACTTGATGAATAAAATTACATCCCGACAATTGAAAAGGCTACTTCAGAAGCATCTGATGTTGAACTATTGGCAAAAATGGTATATGAGAAAGATTCAAAAGAAAGTGTCGAAGTTGCAGCATGCAAAGACTTAATCGAAAAAGATGGAACTATATGGGGGTTCGACCCATTTCCAGAAACTCCAACATCTGCCCATAATATTATTCTTCAACGAGCTGTCGCAGTATCCTTCTGTAAATTTTATATTTCTAAGTATTTTATCATTGGAGAACCGGAGTAGGAGTACCTATTGCAACTTATAGCAAACTACTTCGAAAACAAGGTATTGGTGTATGATAAAATACCGGATAAAATTTCCGGTTTCATACTTGTATAGACATCAGAAAGATGCAAAGAGCATCTGAAAGTCGCTATTGAAAAGGCAGGCAGAGTAAACAGACATAGGGGCTGCTTTCAACGGTTACTACTTCCGTGATCCTGTATGCAGTACCTATTTAGGCAGACAATAAGAATATCATCTGCGCAACGGATGGACTCAGTGCCCTGTGAGTAGGCATTGCGTATCGTACGGTATCGGACGACTTTATTTGAATTATCGCAAGTATGGTGCCAATTGACTTGCATGCACAAGAAATGAAGTGGTTATATGACAAATTTGACCAAAGACCAAGGAATGCTACCAAAAAAGACGAGAGGCAGCGCACCATTATGAAGCTATCCGAGAAGGGTCGATGAAGAGTAGGAGAGTGGATATCACGCAAACACGGTGAATTGAATTACCACATAACGCGATTGTTAATTGCTCAGGGGTGTTTCAAGCAGTACCTACATAGGTCCCTTTATCGATATCCTGTGTGATTGCATTCCTTCTCTGATCCTCCCTCCTTCTTTCTCCCACATATCAATCTTCCTTCCATTTAACACAAAAAAAGGTTCAAACTCAGAGAGGAAGACCCGTTTTGCCCGAGCTGCCCGGAAGAACTAGAAAGCCCGCAGAATATACTATTCTATATCACTGTCCGCGCTTCAGGAGTAACAGAGAAAAGTTGGGGATAGCCTTTGGCGAACCTCCTTCTGAAATTAACTTCACAAAGCAGAAGTTCAGATGTTATATAAGCGGCGTGACGTACACGCTTCACTCAATATTTTGGGCTTGTGATGTTACTAACTCTAAGTGGTCAAATATATATAACGTGAAGCTAAATGAAGGTAACTTTAGAAAGCACTTATAATGTTGCCATCAATGCACATGTCACCTGTAGTTTAAAATGGTGCAACTGCTCAAAACCAAAAGAGGTGTCGACAAACATGGATGAGACCAATCAATGGCCGCCAGCCATTCTCTTCAAAATGGTCGACATTATAGGTTTAGCTGCATACATAATTTACATGGAGCATAATCCTGGACTTATTTCCAAGCGACAGCAGAACATATTTCCTAAAAGAATTAAGCTTCCGAGTTATACAAAGCAAATATAGAGCAAAGAGCAAGCAATCCCTTAATGTCATCAAAATTTCATCTAAAGTCAGCAATTCAAGACGTACTTAGACCAATATTGCCATCTACTTCATTTGCTGGGTCCTCTTTACAAAAACGAGATACCAGTGGATGTATTGCTCTAGTAGGAAGTTGCTTCGTTTGCAGAGAACTTAAGGGAGAGCAGAAAGAAACGAAAAACTCGAAAAGGCACCAGTTATTCGAGGCCTATTTGTGATGAACACTGGGTAGCTCAACCAAAATGTAATTCATGCTTTCAAAATCAGAAAATAATAATATATAATGCTAAATTTTTTGGAATAAAGAATAAAAATAATATTTCTGTGTTTCAAAAAAATAACAGTATTCATTTTTTTCTACTCGCTAGGATAAGAGTGTAAAGAAGGCTCAACTTTGAGATACGTACATACGTACATATTTGTAGGTACGCCGGTACCTTTTCGCACGGTTGAAGGATATACAAATATTTTACCTTCATAAATAGTTAGGAACTACTCTTACCAAATGTATAGAAATGATTTTATTGGTTATGGAAACCGAAAAAGGTACCCGGGTACCTCGTCGCTCACATAAGGGTTAATTACGCTCGAAAATAACAATAGCAAGTATGGATGCGGGTGTGAGTACAAAATAATGCCAATATCAACAACACAATTGTGCTGCTGCAGTAGCATTGACATAATTTATTGATTCATTTTTTGTTATTTTCTTTCCATTCAAGCAATAATTTGTTTGATTAGTGACTGACTGCATTTGAGAAAAAATAATAATAAATATTATAAAATTAGAAGGAAAAAAACCCCAGCATATGTTCCTAAGCAATGAATGCCACATACCGCACAACATTTACTTAAATTGCAACACACAAATTGTGAAAATGAATTTGTACAAATTTTTTATAATATTTTCTCCATTATTCACACACACATACTCAAAGAATGCGGTAATTGCGCAACAGCTTCAGCATCCTACGAAGCAGCAGCAGCAAGTCAATCAATTCATTATTTACGATCCTCAAACTGGCCGACAATTGGAGCCCGAACAGCAGCCTTCGGTAAATCCCATCGAATTGCCACAGCAATGGACGCCTTGCTCGTGTTCGGAGTCTGTTTGCATGTGCTGCTTGGGGATACGTTTCGGCACGAGCTTCAATCATCGAAGTGAGTATAATAAGAGCATGGAATTGGTAGAGGATTGAGTTTTATATAGTGGCAACCTGATAACTTTCTCATTATTCTCTTGCACTTTGCACTTACAGTGTGTGTGGCTGTGGAATACAACACTGCACCGATCGCGCTCCAGGTGCGCATCAATCACAATAGCCGCCAGATTTTCTTCACAAGCTTTTCCGCTACCAATTTATTGCCCATTTGTGTGCCCATACTGGTGCCGCTGCCCATTCAGGCATGCCTGCGTCTGTATGATGTGCGCACCTATGCCGGGAATGTACAAGTTTGTATATCGCTGGTAATCAATATACTGATCAATCCACTATTTGAGTATTATTTCGATTGCATACGCTTCGGGGTACATGGCATACAATTTGTGAAGCCACTGCAGGAATTGCCCGGTGCTGCGGCCGGTGGAGGCGAAGGTGTAAATTTGTCAACTGCGCTCAATGAAAATGGTACGACAAATTATGTGATACATGGTGGGGAAGGTGATGGTGGTAGTGCAGCAATAGAGATGATACAAGGCGCGGAAATCAAAGACCAACGAGAATTATCGAGGCATGTCGGTAAGG
The DNA here is from genome assembly GCA_958295655.1 of Palloptera scutellata. NCBI lineage: Eukaryota > Metazoa > Arthropoda > Insecta > Diptera > Pallopteridae > Palloptera > Palloptera scutellata. Next base: position 37,454,176 of record OY282450.1, on the reverse strand, counting down.
AAGGTAAGCTTAAAGGAGGAAAGGTGGAAATAATTTGAAAGATTTGAAAGGAGTGAAAGAAAGGGCCATAGATTTGGGTTAAATGTACTTATAACGTTGCTAGCTGTAAGCAAATGTAATTGTAAAGTAATAAAATGAATTGTTTTTTCAATATTGTTTCTTTGGAGAAAAACAAAAGTGAAAATTTTTGCAAAATAATAACAAAGATTTGCAATGAGCCGCGCGATACGAAAATTGCGAAAAATCTCCTCAACAAATAACGAATAACAACAACAAAAGTTTATTATTTTGTATCTACATCGTTAATAAGTAAATTCGTTTGCGCCAGCATGCAACTGTGGCAGCTTTGGCTTTGCATCTTAAAGGCAAGAGCATTTAAGCGTGATCGCTCGCTCGCACGCTCACTCATTTGCAGCGTTCGCCCGGCGTGTTTGTTGCAGCGGTTTTCCTCTCTGTTTCTACAAGAGATCTACATATTTTACACATACTCGTGCTTTCTTACTTTCGATGTTTTTATACATTTTTTCTAGTAAGTATAAGTATATACAACAAATCTCATGTTATTAATGTCACAATTATGCAATAATGAGTGCTTCATTTTTGTCTCATGATTTTGTTTTTGTGTTTTTGGTTATCATGCCCAAAAGCTTTTTGTTATTGTTTCACTGCGTTTTGCATGTGTGTGTGTGTGTGTGTTTTTTTTTTTTTAGTTTCTTACCATTTTCGGTATATGTACTTTATCTTTAAGCTCTTTAAGTTTCGAATATGAATTTGGGTTTTTTCTGTGCCTTTTCACGTCTCTATGCATTTGCTGGCTTGCGTGAGCGTATTTTCGGTTTATGTGTATGTGTGTTGAGTGTGTATGTGTTCGACACAGCTGCTGCTGCTGTGGTGTATGTGTGTGTGTGTGTGCATTTGTTGTATCAGTTTGGTTACACTTTATTTTAGCCATGTTTATGTACATATGTATGTATATATTTCTGAGCGCTTGTTTTTTTTACTTGTAAGCTAAAGTTTTTCAATTTCGTTCAGTTGCTTTTCGGTACGTGAAGCGTTCAAGCCGCATTTTCTCAAAAAAAAAACAAAGCTTGAAATTTTTATATATTTTTAAACTCCTTTTTTTCGTTGAATGTGAAATATCTTAAAGTGAGTTTTTTTTTTAAATTGTTTTTCTGTTACTTTTTTTTATATGCAAGTGTAGTGAGTGAAAAACAGCAGTCCTTCGACTGCATCAAAAATTGTATATACTAATTGAAAGTGTTACCGCCAGCCCTTCTCTTCAAAATGGTCGACATTATAGGTTTAGCTGCATACATAATTTACATGGAGCATAATCCTGGACTTATTTCCAAGCGACAGGAGAAAAACAGCAGTCCTTCGACTGCATCAAAAATTGTATATACTAATTGAAAGTGTTACCAGGAGATATCATGTGTCTTGAAATATTTAAAGTATTGAATAGAATTGTTATGATGATATTGGATTGTACTGAAGGATTACAGATTGCATAATTAATTTGATTTAACCATAGACAATTGAAATACTTTACACGGTATTTGACAACATACGAAAATCAATCAATAGTCTTAAAATCTACCAGTATCCTTAGTTCTGGTTTTAAATTGGAAATGTTTATATATTTTAAAAACCTTCACTCTATGCACACTCAATTGCCTATATTTAACCTTGATATCAATATTCAATTCAATATTTAACTGCTCTATTTATTGACACATTGATCTTCAATAAGGCAGATGAGACATAGCAATTTCAACACAACTAAAGGGTGATTTTTAGGAGCTTGGTTTTGAAAAAAAAAACAGTAATTTTACAAAAGTGTTCGGTTCCTGCCATTTACTTTTTAAAGACAATTTCACTTAAATGGTGCCCACGCATCAAGTGGTCCATTCTGAAGGTCCAATTTTGGCACACTTTTTCAAACATTTCGGCCGGAATCTCGGAATCTCGGAATCTCACAAATGACGCGTTCAATGTTGGCTTCCAAAGCAGCAATCGTGTTTGGCTTGTCCCTATAGACAAGAGATTTAACATAGCCCCACAAAAAATAGTGTAACGGGGTCAATTCATACGATCTTTGTGGCCAATTGAGTGCACCAAAACGTGAGGTTAACTGCTCACCAAATTCGCCTCTCAAGTGATGCATGGTTTCGCGTGCAGTGTGTTATGTGGCGCCGTCCTGTTGAAACCACATGTCGGCCGAGTCCAATTCTTACATTTTCGGCAAAACAAAGTCTTATCATCAAACGGTACCGATTCGTTTCTCTATTGACCGTAACGTTGCGGCCTTCATCGTCTTTGAAGAAGTACGGCCCAATGATGCCGCCTTCCCATAAAACGCACATTTTTCGGGATGCATTGGTAGCTACTGAATTGCCTCTGGCTGGCCTTCACTCCAAATACTGCAATTCTGCTTATTCACGTATCCATTAAGCCAAAAATGATCCTCGTCGCTGAAGACAATTTTGCGATAAAAAATGGATCCTCATCCAGCTTTTTTAAAGCCCATTCACCGTTGCGTAAATCTATTCATGATGAAATAGCAAACCAACCTGAGCATTTTTACTTTGACACATGTCAAGAATCGCGCGTGAACTGTCAGAAATATAAACGTCAAAAACCAAGTAGCAAAAAAATCACCCTTTATTATGCACTTAAGTCCACAACTATCGACGTGAGTATTAACGCTTGTGAATACTCAGCATTTATCGAGACTGACAAAGTTTGATATAATCGAGCACAGTAAAAAATTATGGTTCAACAATATGACTGATATTTGCTTATATATAAGTACTTTATGTCTACTTACTTTACTTTTAATGGCACAACAGCCCATGGAGGGCCTAGGCCGAGCTTTTCGCTTTATGTCTACGGTTCGAAATAAAAAGTGGAATAGTGTCCAATTATCCGCTACTATCAGAAGAAATGAAATCCCCTTTAACCCATTTCGAAAAGGTACCAGAAGCCGTAATACAATTTTGAAATTTCTCTATTTTCTCGTCTTCAGTTCACTCAGGTGACATTTCACCACTTAAAATATTCCGAAAAATATGTTGTGAATTTTAGAGGGTGTAAAAGTTGTTGTCCTACTCCGAGTAAATGAGGTGACCAGCTTGCCAAAAATCTTAAATACTCATACATATGGTAAAATATGTATGTACATAGTTGGCAATAAAAATTGGTTCAAATAATATTAAAAAATTATTTTATAAGTTATTAAAATTTAAAATCATCGATGTGTAAACTTTTAATTTATGTTAAAATTATCCTATTTTGCCATATGTCTTTTGCAAAAGTTTGGTCAGTTGTAGTCTCTGAAAGATATGTAAGAACATGTGAGGTGACAGGAATGCGAAAAGCTCGCCCTGGGCCCTCCATGGTCTGTTGTGCGATCCAAAAAAAAACACAAAAAAGGAAAAAAACGGTGTATAAGATTATAATTTTGGCATTTAATTTTTTATTTCGCCTAGACGAATTTCAAAATTAATCTACTTATTAATTTTACCTTCCAAAAAAACCATGTCTGTTTGAGCAAGGTGAGAGACTTAAAAATTGCAATTTCTATAAATGCAGTTTTACAGCCAGAATACGTTGAAATATTAAGCAGTGATTACTTTTGGGTAAAGTTTTTAAATGTGCATTCTGTCAAAATAGGAAAATTATCATGAAACAGGAAAAGGGATTGTAAATATTCATCTTGTCGCCAAGTTGGCACCACTCTCCTCTATCCTGAGCCTGAACTGTCTTAATTTCTTACTTAACTGGCACTACAGCCGATGATCCGTCTTGGACTCCACGAGAAGGCTGTGTGTCGACTTGAAATGTATAAGTGCAAGGATTGAACATGGACGCACCTGCGACTGTCACGAACTTTAAATTGTGTCCTACGCCCCAGGCCCACCGGAACTGTCATTTAGTTTTTTTATAGTGTTCAATTTTGTCGTTCATCTCAAGTGTGTTTTGCGATTTTTATAATGAATAAAAATAACGAACAAAAAATTTGAGTCAAATTTTGTATTGCAAATGGAATTTCGTGTGCTGAATCGATGAAGGCTTACAGTGAATCGACTTTGTCAAAAACATGTGCATATGAGTGGAAAAATGCATTCAAAAGCGGTCAAGATGTGGTGGAAGATTTGCTTCGCTTTAATCAACCATCCACGTCTTCAACTGATGTTAACATCAATAAAATTAAGGAAATGATTACAGGAAATCGTAATTTAAGTTTGAGAGGATTAGCCGCTGAACTTTCTCTGTTTCACGAATCAATTCGTACCATTGTACCCGATTGTTTGGGCATGAAATTGTGAACGAATTTCTGGTCAAAAACTTAACAAATATCATCGAACAACCACCGTATTCATCTCATATGGGCTCCGGTTGACTTTTTCTCTTTCCAAAACTCAAATTAACACTTGGACGCACCCGTTTTCAGTCAATAGAAGACAATATTGTGGTCGCTGTGGCGTAGTGGTAGTACGTTGGACTGTTACGCAGAGTCTCCGGGGTTCGAATCTCGGCACAGGCAAATCAAAAAGTAGAAAAAATAGTTTTTCTACACGGCACCAACCAGCTTTTGGCAGGCAACGGCAAACCGTCAAGAGTAAAAATAGCCTATGAAAAGCTTTTCACTTCGCCGTTCCGATTCGGCATTAAACTGTAGGTCTCTTCCATTCATGTACAAATACAACACGCACAACATGAGTGGATGCGAAAAGCTCGGCCTAGGTCATCCATGGGCTGTTGTGTCATTAAAAGAAGAAAGAAAAGTGTTAAAGTGTTCCATAAAAATTATCTCTCTCAAATATTTCGCTAGGACGTATTAAAGGCAGAAATCACCTGCGAATTGAAGGCGTTTTGAGGGATCCCGAAAGGTGTTTTGAGGGATCCCGACTAACCAACTTCATAAAACTACGCCCATTACTTTTTTTTCAGTTTTTGAAAACAGATCCGTGATTTTTAAAGTCAATAATGCCAATATTTATGAACATTGAAACAGTGTTGAATTATGATTACAAATTAGTTGAGAGTAATACTTTAAATATCCGTGTTCTGGTTTATAGGATTTATGGGTATAAGAAGTGTAAGGTCAAAGACGCCCGAAAGCAAAAGTAATTCAAATTCGAAGTCATTTAAACCCTCTAGTTCTCAAGTGGGTATAATAAGCACCAGAACAGTTGTTTTATCATATTGTATAGTGAACTCCCCAAACTTTCATGAAAATGCTTCGGCCATTTATGATATGCGTTTATAGTATTCTATATTGCATTCAACTTGAGAGTTTTGGTTAAAAATAAACAATATAAGTGAAATACTTCCCGCGACACTAACGGTATAAAAAAAAATATCCATGAATAGTTAAGAATCCTAAAAGGGTCATTTAACAACAAATGTCTTGAAAGATCCCGACTTTTCAACTTCATAAAACTTCGCACATTCATTTTCTTTTAAGTTTTTGAGTACAGGTCCATGCTTTGTACACAAATATGAATCTACTGTAGTTTTGTAGGTCAATCGCAAATTTGGGAACTAGAGAGTTATTGCAAATACAAATGCTATAGCGAATGAAAGTCGATGTGCTAGCTCCCAGTCTCCTTGCGAGATCTCAGTTGCCTGATTTCGGTTAGTTATATGTAGTTAAATTATTGCTCCACACCCTGTAAACACTTTTCAATATTACTTTTGCTACAAAGTTATGCTGACAAAAGCAAAAAGTGATCGTGTACTTATGTAAAAATTTTGTATAATCAAATGCTCATCACGCCCATATTTTAAATTAGTGCTTCAAAATTTTAACACAATTAGAAATTGAATTCGAAAGTAAATATTTATGCGATTGCATGATTGCTTTTTTCTTTTATAATACAATTGATTTAGTTATTGCATAAATTTTTAAAGCGCCGCCTATTCTCAGGTTTTCTGAGGTTAACAACTCATTCATGCAACTTCTTTTTCTACGTGCTTTTGGTAACAATTGTGTGCATTAATCTGTCAAATTGACAACTGTCCAACGGTAATAACTAAACGAAAATTGTTGTCCGGCTGTCAACTATCGTTGACAAATTGTTGTTGTCACATGATTGGTGATTGGTGTGCAGCAAATGCAAGTTGCTGTTATTGATACTGTTGCTGATGTCTGTATTCATTAAATTTCATTTGTTGCTTGTCATTGTTTGTTGGTTAAAATTGTTGTCATATGAGATGCAAATGTCTAGTGCTTGCTTACTAATGCAACCAACATGTGAGGCCACCGCTCGCTAGTTTTTGATGTTGTTAAAATTTTAATAATTTCACTTTTACTTTATAAACAAAAATTATTTCCCACAAACATTTTTTCTTACTGTTGTTGCTGCCACAAGCCATGTTTGAGTGTGTGTGTGTGTGTGTGTGTGTGTGTATTGTTGATCTGCGTGTACTGTTGCAAATGCAGTGGGAAAAACTTAAAAATCATAAACTTATAAGTTCAGTAGGTACAAACATATTGTTTTTTTTTTAGTAACTTTTAATTAAAATTATCATTTTCATTTCTTATTTCTGCCCATTTAATTACGCTTGAGGTATACATGCGCAGCTCTACTCTTAGAGTAGAGATGCCAGCACTCCTGGTGAATGTACGAGTAGATACTTCATTCACCTTCAAGTGTTGCAATGAAAGTGAAATTTTTAGCTCATATTTTTCTTTTTTTTTATAGTTTTATTTAACTAACAATTCATTTTTGCAGTTCGCAATTTGATGAAGTGTGAAAAGGTTTTCGCTTTGTGCTTTTTATCTATTGTTGTTATGAAGCTCGTTTTCATCTCTTTACATCTCTAACATACAAAGAAAGAAAGATACAGAGTTCAGACCACATAAGTGTTAGATATATATATATTTATTATTATTTTTTCTTTTTAATTACTAGTAAACAGTCCCATCTCATACTTTAGTTGAAATGTACTTGAAAGCGTTTTGTTTAAACATTTTTATTACTAAATTTGTAATTTGTTAGTCAGCTATAATACATTAAACATGCTTGCGCATAATAAATAATCTGAGATAATTACTTTTAAGTCTCACCAAGCGAAATATGTTTACATGTTTTAAGGTTAAAATTTTTTTTTTTGATTAAAAATAAGTTAATAAACTAGGTTAAGAACAAAATAAATATTTTTTCAAAATTATGTTGTTGACATAAATAATAATAAAATACTAAGAATATAGAGTAATTTTAAACAGAAGTTACAGTTACTCAGCGAGGAAACTGAAACAAAAATTAAACTTTAAAATATTTGAAGTTTAAACAAAATCTTTTTAGCTCTCTAAAACTAATAAGATATACTCATATACAAAAAAAACTATCATGACATTTTATTATCTCCAAAAATATCTCGCAAGCTTAAGCTTAAGCCATGCGCACACTGCACTGCCGATATGAAGTGAATGAGAATTATAAGAAAGTGCCTCTTGGCAGGCAATGGCAGAGCCATCAAGTGATAACACATTGCCAACCCGTCTGCCTCACAGTAGAAGAATGTCAATGAAAGGTGATACTGGCGACGATTATATGTAGTTTTACCAGATAGGAAACACCCATAAGAATTTTAAACATTAAGTGAATAACATAGATACCCCTACTGCCTCCAGTTAACATTAAAATTGTGACCCTTTTAGTTTGTGATATGGATTAAGACATGACTAAATGCCTGTTTTGTTGCCACAACAAGAATAGTTGAACACATTGCCTATCCATCCGCCGTATAGTAGCAGAAGCTCAAAGGTGATACTGGCCACGCATAGACCTGTTAGGTTTTTAGCGATACTAGATAGGAAACACCCATAAGATTTTTAAGCATTAAATGAGGATATACATCATTTAAGATGCGACCTTTGTTAGAACACCTTAGAAGAATATTCACCCCCAGTTTAGCGACCTCAATCAGACCCTGGAACTTTAGAGTTTAGCTTCTAAGTAATGTTAATCAACTACTAGATCTTAAATTTGCAGCAAAGCCAAGACCAGTGGAATGGAAGGATGGTTACCTGTGCTTAAGTACAAATATAAACTCGTAGCAGGCATCTGGGTTATATCTGATTAATATCTCTACATATACATCCTAGCTTTCAAATTTCATTTAAATGATTTACATTAATAGGTTCAACTTTGTAGCAAGGTAGAAGAAGAAGCTCAAATGTGATACTGGTCACGCAAAGATCAGTTAGGTTTTTTAGCGATACCAGATAGGAAACACCCATAAGATTTTAAGCATTAAGTGAGGGTACACATCATTTAAGATGCGACATATGTTAGAAAACCTTAGCAAGGTGGGACCTATTGAAAATCAACAAACAATATTAAATTAAATTAATTATGTTGCATTTTAAATGAAATATTCATCTAGATATGAAAAATAAAAAAAAATTGCGTAAATTATAACCTCACACGACCTCATATACTCGTTTTTATCACAGACTACAGCTGGAATCTGTATGAGAATATGTGGAAAAGAAAACAAGGTTTTAGCTACTACTACACAACTGCATCGATTCTTACATTCCATACAAATACAATACTATTTAATGCAACCATGTGGTCGCTGTGGTGTAGTGGTAGTGCGTTGGACTGCTACGCAGAGTGTCCGGGGTTTAAATCTCGGCACAGGCAAAATCAAAAAGTAGAAAAAACAATTTTTCTACACGGCATCCGGCACCACTTCTTGGCGGGCAATGGCAAACCTACAAGAGTAAAAATTGCTATGAAAAACTTTTCATTTCGCCGTTCGGATTCGGCATTAAACTGTAGGTCCCTTCCATTCATGTACAAATATAACACGCACAACATGAGTGGATGCGAAAAGTTCGGCCTAGGCCCTCCATGGGCTGTTGTGCCATTAAAAGTAAGTAAGTAAATTTAATGCAACCGTGTGCACTGAAGTACATACTGACATATATTTGCTTTTTTAGAATATATCATATGTATTTCCCACACATCGTTTTAACCACCAATTTTGAAAAAGCCAGTATACAAACAGCTGGCAAATTCAAACACATCGTCTGACATATTTCCGTTTCAATGCTTCCGTTGCAAAATCACTGCCTTCCGGTTTAAGTAGTTTACCTTCAACAAGGACAAAAAAGTTTCACTTAAAAAGAAAAATTATATTTTACGAAATTAATAAAAGTATAGAAGTGCATTTGAATGATTGAATGCAAGTCATCGGAATTAGTTACGGAGTTATCCGCACTTCCGAACTTCATATGCTACATGTGCATGTAGCTTCTGCTACCTTCTGCCTTTTTTCGCTTACATTATTAAAGCTTAGCTAACAAAATTTGATTATTATGTAACATCCTCAAAGTCATTACACAAAAAAAAAAAAGAGAAGAAGCAAAACCAAAGATGCTCTCAAACCGGCTAAAGGCATACAAATAAAAATAAATAAACAAAAGCTACGAAACGCAAAACACTATTATTTTTTTAAAGCCGTGACATTGAGGCTTGAGCTCGGTTGACTCATGTTTTTGTGATTTGCCTCAAACCAAACAAAATAAATAGAGTTAACCAACGGCCAGCGGTTAAAAAGAAAAGAAAAGAAAACCAACAAACCGCTAAAGTACGCCACAAACAAAAACTAAAAAACATTCATTGACTTTTGCGCAAAAATTGAAGCAAACCAAACCAAAATTTGAAAAAAAATTTGAGATAAAACTAGTTTCTCTTGTTGTTGTTGTTGTTTTACTTACTGCTTTACCCCACATGACACCGCACGAGCATGCAACTCTTCGTTGCGGCGTCTACCGCTATGAAGTGTACACAAGATCATTTGCAATTATGTATTTTGTTGTTGTTGTTACCATATACGAGTACACTTACGATTTCATAACATGAAACATCAACATCAGCCATAACAACAATAACAACAGTTAGTACAGGCAATCAAAATCCACAGCTGAGCGGCTGAGCTTAAACAAAAGTGAAAGTTGTTTTTACTTAAGTACTTCCAGAAAATCGTCAGGCATACATGAAAACATGGCGAAGAAGCTATCAAAGAAGAAGAAGAAGAAGGCACGAAGCGAAGCAGAAAAGACAAGGCAAGAAGACCAAACACAGCTAAGCCAGCGAATGGAAACACTCTATTAGCTGGGCAACAAACAACACGATAGCAGCAGCAGCAGCAGCAACAGTATTAACATTTTTTTAAGTTTTTACGGTCATACATAAAGTAAGACAATATCGCTCAGTCACACCCAAAAGACACAGTCACGCCTTTGTTGCAATGTTGCATTTACAACCATTAGGTGGGACCTAATTTATTAATGTGGAAATGGAAACTTATGCTATTGATGCCGCAACATTTGTGTTCGATTTTAATCGATTGCTAAGCAAAACCAGTTGGTTGCAGTAACAAGATGCCCCTACTGCATCCAGTTAACATTCAAATTGTGACCTTTTTAGTTGATTCACATGTACGAGAACATGCATGGGTTAAGATCTGATAAAATGGACACAATTGCCACAGGAAAGGTTTAACTCAACCTTATGTCAAATTAAACATAACATCAACCAGAAATTACAAATATTCATCAACAAACGCAGAATATTCCAGCCAAACTCAATAAGAAATGATAATCTCTGGAACTTTTGAAGCGAAAATCCAATTTCAACTCAGACAAAGAGGCGAGCATAGAAGTGGATAGAACATGCCCAAAATGGCAGTTAGTAACTGCCAACAGATTCCAACATCTCGATATCCTTAAGGCCACTTGACTGTCCCCCAATCAAAACAGATGCAACCAGATTGATTAAGATGCAATCACAACGGACAGTCGATCGACTCGCACTCCTCCTATCGCAAAACACTCCCCAACTTGATGATATATGCGCTCAGTGTATGCACATTTCCCGCTCTATGCGTAAGGCTGCCGAAGAGGTGCTAGGCTACTATGAAATAGAAGAGAGTAAAAGAAAAGCAGAAAGACGCGAGTTCGATGATATCGACATGTTTGGGGAAGTGAACGAAGTCCGAAAATTCTTCGAAAGAAAAAGACGTCTGACTATTGATTTGAAGACCGGAGCCTTTTCTGATGGCGTTGAAGGGTGCAGTTTGCTGCCTGCTTGCTGAGTTGTTCAAGACTGTAGGAGAAGAGCTCACAAAAAACATGCACGAGCTTCTATGCAGAGTATGTTCGGATGAAAGCATGTCAAGGAGAAGAGCTAACAAAAAACATGCACGAGCTTCTATGCAGAGTATGTTCGGATGAAAGCATGCCAAGGCTGTGGCGTAGTTGATAGTGCGTTGGCCTGCTACGCAGAATGTGCGGAATTCAAACCTCGGCCCAGGCAAAATCAAAAAGTAGGAAAAGTAATTTCTGTAAATTAAGTTTGAGAAGAAAGAACAGAATTGGGAAGGTAGTATTTTAAAAAATTCACTGTATTTTCACTATCTAAATAATAGTAGGTAAATCACCCTTTATGTGTAAGTAGGTAGATGCCGACTTTTAAGTCAATAGGATTTTGTAATCAATCTCACATGTAGAACAGATATTGTTTTAACTAAAACATTGCAGGTATTCAAATATAGGAACAACTCGTAACTATATTAATATGTATCACATATGTACCATATTATCTGATTGAAACTCGACTACTTATCACTAGCTTATAAATAAAAATAAATATACCGGTTAACCGAATCATCCGCATCATCCATTACCACTCAACCGTTCAGCTAACTAACAATTCATCAGTTAGTTCGATCGTTTTGATGATTGTAAATTATTTAATGAACTGTGCATGCCTAATGCCGTTATGCTCGTAAATTAGGTCCCCTGCAACACTACATGCAACTCAATTGTGCAAAAAAAAAAAAAACAGATAACATTTGAAATAAAATTTACAACTTAAACTTCCATTCACTTGAGTTTAATTATGGATTCGCTTTCTTAATCAACAAAGCACCGAAATAAAAAATAAAATATAAAAAATGTAAAATATAAAATAAAACAATCATAAATTCCAACCGAATGAATTAACCGAATGTGTGCAAGCAAGTATTCGCAGATAGTAAATACTTATTTAAGTAGTAGAAAATACTTTTAATATGATAAAAATTACCGAATTTCAAAACGGAAAGTGGAAAGAAATACAATCTTTTTCAAAGTGAGTGAACACACTCCTAATAAATATAGTTCGGAGCAGAGAGTGTGAGTGTGTGTGTGTGTGTGTGTGTGTGTGTGTGTGTGTGTGTGTGTGTGTGTGTGTGTGTGTGTGTTACGCTTGAAACATTTATGCATTTGAAACTTCAAACATATAATTTGCATTAAATGAATGCGTAATTAAATGATTTTGATATTTCATCCATGAAAAATGTTTGAAGTCGTGTGTCGTATGCCAAAAAAGAGAGAGAAAAATAATCACAACAAAGTCGCTTCGCCGTCATCGTTGGCGTCAACCTATGTATGTTGCAACTAAAGTTTTGGCTATAAAACCACGTGTGTACACGCTTTCATTACCTTTTTCGATTTATCACTAATATTATGATAAATTTTAATAGCGTTTTAAATAAGTTTATTTTTATTTTATTTCTTTTCATAGAGAATTCATCAATTAAAGCATTCATTAACTTTATTCCTTCAAGGGAAATTACCGGAGGAAAATGAACGGACGATACTCGTACTACTTAAAAACTGTTTTGATATTTTCCAATAATTAATTCGATAGTGAAAGAAAGAAAGATTAGAAAAATTTAATTGATTTGCTTTACGATCAGAATGCGTTAAAAGATTAATAGGTTCCTTTTTGAATTAAGAAGGTATTTATAATAGTCGTGTTGGGCAACTTTGCTGAACGAATGGTTTCTGCATCGCTTACTCAACATCGAGTGCTCATCATGAAAGCGAATAACTTTAATAAGTAAATCATACGATATAATCGGGTTACCAGGTTGTAGGAATAAAGTACCTATGACATGAAACTTGTCCAACTAATATTAGTCATAGGAAAGGTTTGGAAAAGCAACTTCTCTGATTATCGCAACTGAACAATCATTCTATTACTAACTCAATGTGTGCTCTTTTTTCATTTCACTACTCACTTTTTAGTTTAAAGCAATCATTTTAGAGCATGATAGGATATGGTAATACTACTTATTTTAATGGCTCATCAGACGCTTCTGCTATACCCGTACTGGCCAAGTTCAGTCTGACCCTCACTTGCCTAGTTATTCCAACAAAGATCGTTCTCCTCTGAGCGTTTCACGACCGTGACTCGAATAGAACACCTTCCTAGCTTCAGCCGTTTCTTTAACTTGCTCAACATGTTCCAGCCAGCAAAGCCACTAGACTTATATGCGCTTCGCTATGTCAAATTAGATTAGATTGAAACAGGGGCTGGACATAAGGCACCAAATCACTGCGGCCTAAAAACGCTTATTGTGAAGAGCCCATTAAATATCCTAAGAGACTCTACCTAGGCTTGTAGCATTTAAAAATGCTAAGATATCCCTGGGAGTGGTCGCTGTGGCGAAGTGGTAGTGCGTCGCAGAATGTGCGGAATTCAAACCCCGTTCCAGGCAAAATCAAAAAGTAGAAAAAATAATTTTTCTACACGGTACCACCTCTTGGCAGGCAACGCCAAACCTACAAGAGTAAAAATTGCCTATGAAAAGCTTTTCACTTCGCCGTTCCGATTCGGCATTAAACTGTAGGTCCCTTCCATTCATGTACAAATATAATACGCACAACATGAGTGGATGCGAAAAGCTCAGCCTAGGCCCTCCAAGAGCTGTTGTGCCATTAAAAGTAAAGTAAGTAAAGTAAGCACAACATGAGTGGATGCGAAAAGTTCGGCCTAGGCCCTCCATGGGCTGTTGTGCCATTTAAAGTAAAGTAAGTAAGTAAAGTAAGATATCCCTGGGAGTTATATTGCACACATCAACCGTAGTTAGGTATGCAACAATAAGATGACGAAGTCTAAATCTTGTAAGCTTGTCACAGTTTCTGTGCTGTTTCCTCGTCTTCTTCATAAAATTCAACAGAATTCAACCTGAGTTATTCCCATGTGTTGGCAAAATGGTTCCTTACTGTGCAGTGTCCAGTAAGAAATCTTGCAACAGCTCGGATTCCGTTTCTGTTTAACATCAAGAGTTGTTTTGCTCTTTACTTTGATATAGTTGGTATGATTGATTTTTCTTGTCTGTTACGGTGTCGTCACAGACAGCCTGTTCAGCCATGTGTTAAGATTAAGCTTTACAAAACTCCATGCAAGGGATTGATCCAAACATGGGGTCGGATGCCACTTTTCTGGCTAGCTCGTCAACCATTTCATTGCCCTTAATACTTAACACAATTTCCAGGCACCCAAATTAGATGGACTCTATTTTGTGATGCTAGTTTGATTAGTAATTGAAGGCACTCCCATTTAAGTTTAGAACTTATTTTGAAGGAGTTTAAGGCCAGTAGTGCCTCCTAGAGAATATATGTAGATGTTTCGTTTACACGGCGACCTTTATTCATATTCTCTAACACATAATTCAATTGCGTTTACTTCCGCCTGAAAAACTGAGTTTTCTCAGCTCGTACTAGCAATAATATTCTTTCTCGGCCTAACTTCATAAACTGCCGTTCCAACTCCCTCGTTTGTTCCACAGATGGTAGTCTCTAAATTATTATTATTAGTGAACTTCAGCGCCTCTTGTTTGATCACTAAGTGTAGTGATGACAGGTCCAATGCAACTTCGATTGCTGCTGTTGGTGTGGTTCTCATGAGTCCTGTTACTGAGACGCAGACAAGCCTTTTTGTATCATACTGGAGCTCCGTATGTTATAATTGAGTTTTCGGTTGAGTCTCCAAATTTTACCAATTAGGTTTCTACTGGTCCAACGCGCTGCTCTTGCCTTATCGATTATACTTTCCAGATGAGGATTCCTAATTAATTTTACAGGATATTGAAGCTGGTTTTGAAATAGTATACTTCGGTATATTAGATAGCGACGTATCTTTCTCTCAAATGCTCCCAACATCCTCTCAATATTGATAGTCATTGCCCACATCACAGCGCCATACAGTAAAATGGCGTTATTATCGTCCATGGGGGGAGAGCTCTGCTTCGCTTGATCTTAAGGCTGACAGAATTGTTGGTGTTGATTGCTGGATCCTAGATAAACGACATCCTTGACGACTTCGAATGGAATGTGAAAATGCCAACAGTAACACTTTGTGCCAGAAATGTCGGCATTTGCAGATCGAGTTGTTTTCTAAAGCACAAGTTTGAAGAAGCAAGCAACAACCTAAAACTAGAATATTGGTCCACCTCACAATATAATTGCAATTAATCAGTTGCTATGACAAATTGATGAAAAGCATGTCACACATTCAACATTTCGCTAAGTCAATTAAGTTGCAACATGAGATCCAACAACAAAAGATAGAAAAATT
The DNA here is from genome assembly GCA_958295655.1 of Palloptera scutellata. NCBI lineage: Eukaryota > Metazoa > Arthropoda > Insecta > Diptera > Pallopteridae > Palloptera > Palloptera scutellata. Next base: position 37,438,745 of record OY282450.1, on the reverse strand, counting down.
CCATTGTTACACTCAATGCACTTAAAAAGAAATTTCACAAAATATTTCAACAAAAAAATATTCCAAATCCAATTAAATTTAATAAATTAACACTAATTTCACAATCATTTAATTTTGTTGCAGCAGCAACAACAGTAACAGCAAACATCACACCATTTTCCGCCACACGCAGCCAACAGCAGCAACATGCCAGCAACATCAGCGCCAGCCATTACATGGAGAGCAACAGCAAAAACAACAATTACACTTTTACTATTTTGCTTAAGCGTAACAACACAAATAACGCACAGTTGCGCACAATTAACTGAACAGTACCAGGAAGCAACAGCAGCAGCCGCCGCAGCAGTGACGACTCAAGAAATTAACGGTAGAGGAAAAATCTATAAGCCAGCAATAATACGCACTGAGCTACGTTTCGGGCGTACTTTGGATCCGGAAAAGGTACGCGTCGCGAGTGTCAAATCGAATACAGGAGAAGATGTTGAAATACTGGTGGGTAAAAATAGTCGACGGGCACGCGAAGGCGGCACCAGTAGCTTCTTTGTTAAGAGAGAGGAAGTGAGTATGCCGAACCCAGCGGCAAAGGCTGGTGCAAGAAGCCGAGGTAATAGTGTCGCACTTGAGTTTCCGCACACACCCACGCTACTGAAGCAAATCGAATTGGTGCGTCATGCAAAAGACTACACGCAACGTAGACTGGAGGCGGAAGAGCGTCAGCGGCAACACATTGCTGAACAAGTATTGAAAATACAGAAAGGTGAGCGTGAGCGGGAGGTTGGAGCTAAAACAAGAAATGTATATGCAAGAAGCTTACGATATCCCGCTGGGCAAGAGGAAGTGGGTGACATGATATTACACCAACAATGGCAACAACCAGCTGCACGACTACAGCAATGGCAACAGCCGGCCGCACAATATTATCAGCAGCAACAGTTTGCCGATGAAATGCAATATTTGCAGCAGCAGCAACCACATGGTGCCAGCATAAGAGAGCATTCATATATACCACTGCAACGCAGCAATAATTTTTCATTTCCAGCAGAATTGAGAGAACAACTACAACAAACACATTATACACAGCAACAGCTGCAAAGGCAGCAGCAGCAACAACAACAACAACAACAGCCGCCAAGTAAACCACTTCAACGTAGCAGCAGCAGCAGCAGCAGCAGCATCAGCTGGGAGACTAATGAGGAAGATGCTCATCGTGAGCTGCACACACGCAGTTCACGTCACGCACAACCAAACGCAAACCCAAGTCCGAATCCACTCCAATTTCCAGCCGATTTAGACTTTCGCTCATATTTCAATAATGCCATACAAAATGTAGCTAAGTATTATAGAGATTCACGTTATATCGATGCCAACAGCGCCAACACTGAACGAGCTGCCAATAATCTTCGACCACAAAATCTTATAACGAAAGATAACTATTTCCCAGCAAAAGTCTATCAGCAACAACAGCAACACACAACAAGAAAACACCAACGACTGCAGCCGCAACATGATTACTTGCCCCCGTCAGTGGTTGTAACCTCGTCAGCTGCCATTGCTGGCGCACCATCTTCGCCAGTTCCCACTCGAATTGCATCACATGCATCGACGACTGCCATCGTTGACGGGCCGGCTGTCACTGTCATCGAAGGTGTACGCATGCCCGATACGCCCGAGGATAGTGTGAAAACTTGGCGCAATGCACGCGTTTTAAATAATCAGCTCGTGCCATACCCCGAGGGTTATACACCACCCAAAGTGCAAATACAAACATTCGATAGATGAGTTTGAGAGTTGTGATGAAGGTGAAGGTGAGGTGGCGTTGAGGTGGCGCTGAAGTGGAGTTGAGTTGTGTGTGATTGCATAATGATGATAGATGATGGCTGATGGTTGGACGATGCTGGGATATGTAGTTATGCTGAAGCGCTGAAATTCTTTAGAATGACGCTTACGTTTATGTTCACTATTTACTAAGTTCTAATATTGTATGTATATTCAAATATTACTAGTTTGCTATTTATTTGTTATTTATTTTAAAAATAAATTTTCAACTATTAATATTTTTTAAGTTATTATCGATTTATGTACCAATTAATTGTGTACTTATGAGTTATATGTACCTAACTGCCTACCTGCTAATAAAACCGAATTATGCATTTAAGTGTATTAAGAATTGGGCTGTGGCGTTTCTGTATTTTTAATCATATATACCAAATAGATAGGTTAGGTTAGGTTAGGTTAGGTTGCAGTGGCATCCTTCTGTATGAAAGCGCATTTAAGCACAATTAATGGCTCATTGTTGTTCAGCAGTACGGCCCGACTCTCCCATTTACGGAGTGGATAACCATGAGGATCTTGGCTTTTACATTAATACTTACATACTTATGGATGGTAACTAAGCTCTCTCATGCGTTTTCAAACAAATAAAGGGTGATTTTTTTGCTGCTTGATTTTTTGACGTTTATACATATTTCTGACATTGTGGTCGTAGTTTCAGGGGTTTGATTCTCGGAACAGGCAAAATCAGAAAGTAGAAAAAACTATTTTCTACACGGCACCACCTCTTGGCAGGCAATGGCAAACCAACAAGAGTAAAAATTGCCTATGAAAAGCTTTTCCCCGTTTCGCCGTCCGGATTCGGCATAAAACTGTAAGTCCATTCCATTCATGTAAAAACAACACACACGACATGTGTGGATGCGAAAAGCTCGGCCTAGGCCCTCCATGAGATATTGTGCAATTAAAAGAAAGAACAGAAGACTTTCTTACGAATTCTAAGATTCTTGAAATGTGTGAAAGTAAAAAATGCTTAATATGGTTTGCCATTTCATCACGAAGATGAAAGACCTACGCCTGAACAACGTTTGCAAATTATTAAAGTTTATTATCAAAATTCGTGCTCTGTGAAAAATGTGTTATACCGCAAAATTGTCTTGAGCGACGAGGCTCAATTCAGGAGCTGCCATTGCATCCCAGAAATGCACTGTTTCGTGCGGTTTGGCCGTACTTCTTCGAAGACGATGAAGGCCACAACGTTACGGTCAATGGAGAAAGGTACCGTTGGATAATAACAGACTTTTATCTGCCGAAAATGCAAGAATTGGTTTCGGCCTACATGTGGTTCCAACAGGACGGTGCCACATGCCACACTGCACGCGAAACCATGCATCAATTGATAGGCGAATTTGGTGAGCAGTTGATCTCACTTTTTGGTGCAGTCAATTGGACACCAAGATCGTGTGATTTGACCCCGTTAGACTATTTTTCATGTGGCTATGTTAAGTCTCTTGACTATAGGGACAAGCCAAACACGATTTCTGACTTCGAATACAACATTGAACGCGTCATTGGTGAGATTCCGTCATCCCGGCCGAAATAAGTGAAAAAGTGTGCCAAAATTGGATCTTAAGAATGGACCACTTGAAGCGTAGCCGCGGGCAACATTTAAGTGAAATTATCTTTAAAAAGTAAATGGCAGGAATTGATTTATCGATAAAAATAAAAATTTCACTCACTTTTGTAAAATTTCTTTATTTTTTTTGAAAACAAAAACCAAGTTCTTAAAAAATCACCCTTTATATATCAAAACCTCGTCACAATTCAATATTTTTTCAATATCCTTCGAAATTCGTTAAAAACTGATAAAACTGAGCAATTTTGCATTTTTCAGATTTCTCACTGTAAACGAAGTTGAAAAAATTAAGCGAAAATTTAATTTATACCTTCCTCCATTTTTCACATACATTGCAATACATAGGGCATTATATAGTTTTTAGGTGTCTGTAGTTCAACACCTTGATTTAAAAATTTCCTGTATCTATCTGAAAGGAAAAAAAGAAAGAACAAACATTCTTGAAACTTTATTTTATTATTAAATTTTAAAAATCACTTTTCATCGAATATACTCTTATTGTAAAATCATATAATTCTTTGGTATGCACAATAGTAATCTATAGTTTTCGTATACAGTTTTAATCTTGAGAGTGATCCTCACTCTACTCAGGTCAAACTTGAGCTCAAGATCACAATATTTTAATCCAAGGAGCTTTAGAAAGTCTAACTCGTTGACAATTTCTTCGTCCGAAATAATAAATTTGAATGCAATATATAAATAATATTAGTCAGAATTATGTAAATTAATGGGTATATTATTTTAGAAATGAGTTATTTCAGGTATATCAAACTCCTTGGTCCATGAGTTTAAATAATAACCAGTGATATTACGTACTCAGTTCCAATCTCAAATTTGATATTCTACATATTTTCCAAATCTGATTTCACTTTATTTCGCTATTTCTACATATGAATTTAATGTTGAATTTTGAGATACATTTTGTTAACCCAAGAAGGAACTGAAAATGTGACGCCTAACTCAAACCATAAATTGATTAACAGTTAATATTTTAATATGGTCAAGTGTTAGGGAGACGCACTTATTACTATTAAATTCCAAATGCACCATTTGCGCTGGTACCAATTGCATAAAGCCATTGAGTGAAAGTTTATAGCTGATCACTTCCGGGTGAACGATTTCAATATAAACGAATATGGCAGGATGATGAACTGTGATGCTCATACTGTAAGTATTTCTGGTAGTGCCGGAAGCTTCAATGCAATACACATAAGAAAGCTTCACCTAAAAGCGAAGAGTAAGATAATATGAAAATATTAGAGCATGTAGTGGAAACTTACAGCAATCTGAGGGTCTGTGATGCCCAGTGCGCGATTAATTGGTGTAGGAAAGTAAAACGTGCGCGAGATAAGGCTTGAGTTACGCTCCAACACAAATTCCAGGAAGCAATTACTTTTCGTGAAGAGCCCAACAAAAATATCACGTATCGGTATAACTTTGTCGTATTGCACGCCATTTGGTCTCTGCGGAAAAACGTCAAAGTTTTACTCCAATTACTTAAATCGAAAATTAGTATTTTTGCACTTACTAATGTTACGGGCCACGTTGTTTTATTTTTGGGATGTAAAGCCGGCCAGAGGTAAATGTTTGCTGATACCTCAAGACCCGTCGTATCTACCTCAAGCTCATCACAGGCTAACGTAATATTTATGGATTTTGTATTGGCGTCATAATGTGCTATAATAGAGATGGGCGCCATAAAATCCTTCGCCCAGTGATGCAGAATCTGGAGTAATAAAATATGTATTATTTATACGAGTATGTTTACAACCCTGCGGAACTATTCTTATATTTCTATTTCACCTTATAATTGCCATAAAAATCAATGCTCGACCATGATGGCGCAACCCAAACATCATTCAATTGCCAATACAAAGCGCCCATCGTTCTATACTCAGTGTCTCTCAAACTGCGATAGCATTCTGTTTCGATTTTCGTGGCCATCGCTTGTGAGATTTGACTGAAATATATTAAAGCCTCCGGATAGTTGTCATCTTCAGGCAGTGGCAATGGTAAATGACGGCGAATCAAGTCAATAATCGGCAACATTGACATTGGATGATGTTGACGATGATACATTAAATCGATGAGATTTGTATCGCCCGCCAAAGTTCTATTCCACGATTGCATGCTGGGTAAACTTTGAAAACCATATTCAGAAGCAAACCGTGGCATTGGATAAATATTTGGATCCCAGCCATTCTTATAGACAGCGTAATAATGTACTATATATTTGAGGAATCGAAATCGAAATCGAAATCATATGAAATAAGTACAATATAATGAATGTTCCACTTGTGATACTTACTATCACCGAATCGCGGATCCTGTGGTTCATTTGAGATATAATTCCACTTCTCCTCCTCTCTGCCGTTCGACGGCGACGACACCAATGGTATGGGCCGTGAACTATGTTGTATCAATTTCAGCTCATGCATTATCGTTCCCAAATATAGCTCGCGATATTCATCTTCGAAACGTTTCTGTTCTGACATTGTACCGTACCAGCCCTGCACCAGCGCCACTTCATTTTCATTATTCGTTGCAAAGATTGCAATGCTCGGATGATAGGCAATGCGTTTGGCATTTTGTGACACTTCCACGCGCACTGTTTCCAGAAACTCTTCAGTAGCTGGATACATTGCGCACGCGAACATCATATCCTGCCAAATGAGTATACCATATTGATCGGCCATGCTGTAGAACTGATCCGATTCATAGATACCACCACCCCAAATGCGTATCATATTCATGTGTACTTCTTTGGCTGCGACCAAGAGCTTTTTGACTGTAAGAGAAAGTGGCAATAGATAATTGTTAGTTGTTTGAAAGTGAAGATTTTTCTTTGTTCTTATAGCGGACCTTACACGGTCAATAATAATGACATTACTTACAAATATTACATCATTCGTGATGGTGAGTAATGGGAAATATTGACGGAATTCAGAGATTTCTGATTTATTCTGTCAATACTTGCAGTAATGTAATTTTTCATGATCGTTTAAGTCTGGCATCAATATAATGATGGAAATAATGACAATACTAATATTGTCATCATTAATGACCGTGTAAGCACCGCGTATAAATGTAACATATAGTGTTGATAAGGAAATGAATTGATAGGAGATAGGATGCAATTCCCTTGCCAGAAGTCGTACCAGGGACCCCAAAGTTAATGGTCGTAAGACACTGCCACTAGAGGCAATGGTGTTTCAAGTGTTCAGCAATAAATAAAGCATAAAATGTAATAAGAATGTGACTAATTTTATTACCCTCTAGGTAATTTTTTTTTTGCTTTTGCATACAAAAAGTAAAAATTCTATAATTCTTTACAAAAATGTAAAAAATTTCTCAGAATTACTTTCTTTCCTTGTAATACGCATAAGGGAAATGTATGTACCCTTCAAGGGAAATTTTAATATATGCAGTAATATAGTTGTTTAAAGGTAAAGTGCATAGAAAACTTAAAAACAAAATGTTGCTAAATACATATTATTAAATTTCCTCATTAGGGACTTTTTAATAAAGTGTATTCACGAAAACACTTAATTCTGTTGAAATACGAATAAATGAAATTTTGAAATATTTGTATTAAGGTAAAATTTTGTAATCCAGAAAATATTGCAACTTTCCGAATAAAATTCCCCACTTTTGTTCCTTCACAGGGTCATTTATGTGGAAAATGTAATAAACTTGTAAAAAAAAAATAGTATTTAGTAAGTCTTAAAATTTCCCTGTTAAGGAATTTTTTTTAATTGAGCAATAGTTAAGTCACTTGCAATTAGAAATGTAAGATAAGAAATGTAGGGAATTGAAAAAAATTTCCAGTTCCCTTAAAACTACTACCCTTCTCGTTTCTGTCCTATCTCTTCCAAGCCCTGTAGAACATATATTTTTTCCTGTAACGGAACCACAAACGCAGCCTCCTTTAAAAACACGAGTTTAACTTTGTCCCCCTGAGCATAGCAACAATTCAGTTGTTAAAACTAACAGTAATTATGGATGCTAGCTGTAGAGCTTTCTTGCAACTCACTTCGCTCCACATCGTTTCCCAGCTCCGGCAAGATATGTGATGGAATGTAATTAGTGCCTTTCATGAAAATCTCTTGCCCATTTACTTTGAAAAGGAATGTGTTGCCTTTACCTGTTAAAAATAAATAAAAACAAACACAGTAATAAATTTTATAAATTAATATTTATCTCAGTACTTGACGGACCTTCACCCATGTCCTGTTCCACCAGCTCAATTGTGCGAAATCCGATACTAACTGATTTCTGTGATATGGTATCTGCGCGCACACTAGGCCCGGAACTATTCGCCCATGCATTCAAAGTAAAATGTAATGGATACAACTTTTGGTCACCGTAACCATTTGGCCACCAAGTAATTACTTTATCCTAGTGGCAAAAGAAAAAAAACCATTTGAGCTTAGTTTCGATTGTCTGTGCACATGCATACTTACAATAGGAATGCTCTGATCAAAGATAATTACTGGTTCCTTGTAACTAATTGGTGACTTAATATGATCATTTACACATAGTGTTTCGTCAAGCAGGTCACTGGTGGCGTATGGAAAATAATATGACGATCGATTTGCACTTGAAACGTAATTTAATTAAGACACGTAAAATTGATGACCACTTACACTGCATATAATTTCAACTCAGCATAGAAATTCCGTTTGGCGACTGCCTCAATGTAAACGGTCATGTGCATATTCCAATGTGTATCATTTTTACTAATCGCTATATCAACATCACGCAAAAACGCTATTTCATAAGAGACTAGGGCCACAGATTTCCTGTAAAAAGTAAAAGTAAAAAAAAATAGTCAGTGGAACGCCCTACAGAAGTTTACTTCTTCGGAACGTTTACGTTTTGGTTTTTCAAATTAGGTTTAGTACTCTTGTAAAAACCGGAGTCTAACGCCAAAACTACAGGCGTGGCCGAAGGAATTTTTAACGATGTGCTGATTTATGTAAACAATAAGCCTTGTATAGTTCAGTATGATAATTTTCTGATCGCAGGTGTGCTACATCTAGATTAACTTCATTTTGATCGTTCGCATTTCCAAGGCATGCAACGCCCTCTGCAAAATCATCATCTCCATTAAAATATTCATACTCAAAGCATGTGAATTTATTTGCTACATCATTAAAATATTACCATCATCATCATTAGGTAGAAAATTTGCCACTTGTTATGAGGTTATCTAGAAACTCAGCAAATCTCGTCTGTTTTATCCGGCTGACGCGATTTGTTTTCTTTCCACGGAGAAAAGATTTTCATGCAAATCATCAAGTAAATCTTCTGCCCTTATCTCTCGTTGAGAAGCTGGGAATTCGGCAACCTCGGTGACTGCCTGGAGCTGTATAATCTGAGGACCTTCGTCGGGACTCAATGAGATGAGTGTTGCATGCAATTATTGGCTCTAATGAACTCATTTGCCATTCATGCTGTCTCTCTGCATTAGTTTCTGTGAGTTATTTTTCAATGAAATTCGATTCGGTGCTGGTTTTTGGTTTTTTTTACACGATAGCTGAATTTAATTTTTTGTTGGACCTCAATTTTTCGACTAAGTCTACATTCTCACTATCTTTCAGCGGTAGTTTATGATGGAGATTTTTTTCAGGCTGTACTCGCTCTTACTTTCAGATCTAGAAATTTCTAACGATTTATGTTTGAAATGTAAAATTTTACTAGAAACTGATAAGCATCGCCCCTATAATTCATACTCAGCGCCCTCTATCAATCAAGTTTGAAACATACACGAAACAGCGCCCTCTATCAATCAAGTTTGATTCTTACTCGTGGATATATGTTTATGCATATGTGCTGCCCATCACTTATGTGTATGCATCTTAACTTTTTTCATACTTGATCAATAGAGGGCGCTGCTCCCCTTCATTTCCGTGACAATTTGTCACGATCATCTTTTACCCCCTCGTAAATATAAAAACGATTCTAAAGAAGTAAACTTCAAAAAGAAAATAAATAACTATTAAGTGTGTGTGTGGGTGTGTGTGTGTGTACCTACCATATACCCATCGACGGCGCTGCCAAGCCCCAATCCCAAGCAAAACTTGCCTGCATCTTCCGCAACATATTCATATGACACTCCCCGTGATATCGTTCATTCGGACACTCTGGCGGCACGAATATATTCTGTTCACGCAGCTCATTTGCTTTTGCCAATGCTGCATATACTGGTGATTTTATTTCAATCTCTAGAAAATTAACGTCCTCTAGCAATTGTGCAACGTTGTAGGAATATCGCACGAACATGTTATCAGTACGTCCTAAAAGATTGTGATTTAATCGTATTTCAGCTACGGTATCGATGCCGTAAAAGGTTAAATTAACATAGCGTGCATTCCTAAAGTTGAAGCGACTAACTGGAGTTAAAAGAATATATGTAAAAGTTTAGTAAAATAACTAAATATGTACTATCCAAATTAACTATGTGTGTACAAGGTGGGGCAAAAGTAATGTCATAATGTGAATGTGCCATAATATTAGCAAATTGCATCAAAAGCAATTGTTTTTTGACATTTATATTGTAGACAGTTAAAGAATTAGTTGACGATAAGCAATAGAGCGACACACAGCTCAGGTAACAATGGAGATCTTGAAACACTAATTTTCGGGACATGTGATCTCTCGTTTTGGCGATTTGAATTCGCCGACCATATCACCACAACTAACGGCGCCACACTTCTTGATTTATAGCTTTTTGGAATCTCGCGTTTAACACAACAAACGGCAAACGGACACAAATGTGCATCAACTCAGGAGGTGTTCATTTGACCGATATAATTTTTTCAACTTCATGTCATCAATTTTACAACTTCAAATAAACTTTCCTTTAAAACTGAGCCCAATTTTTTTTTCAATTCTAACAAAATGGCAGCCAATTCATATTATGACATTACTTTTGCCCCACCTTGTATGTATGTATATGTCAACCTGCAAATGTATTTGTATATGTCCAATTGTCATATGCGATCCAGCGCATATTCATATCATTGTAGGATTCCAAAACTTGTTCACCATAGAGGGCGCTGTATACGCCCGATGGTATTTTTAGACTCTTCATGGTAATTGCTGGAAATGCAGACAAAAGTTTACAAACAAGTAAAATTTCTTCAGATCAGTAATGTGAAATTCATATTAAGATTTTTCCATATACATAAGTACTACATATAAGATATTTCAGAACCTACTATAGTAGGTTTAGAGGTTTCATTTTCCGTTACCACTTGGGATTTAGAAGCTATTAAATTCAGAAACTCATTGGAGAAATACCTTGCCTTCCTACATTAACTAAAAAGTAGATTCGAAAGACAACAGCACTATGAGAAAAGGAAATTCTTCTCTCACTTCTAGGCAAAAATTAAACCCTCAGAAAAATTCAAAAAATTATTCATACCAGAGCCTCAGTACTCATTTAAGTGGTTAGAGGAAGACGAGTGCACCGGACACCCTTTCATTTATTGGCCCGAGCCTGGATATTTTTTAGAGTGGCCCGTACTTCAGGGCCTTTGAACGAAAAATTTGGAAACTATCGAAAAATATGTAACTTCAGTAGAAATTTATCTATTTTTCCATATGTTTTTACAAAAGTTTACTTTGTAGTCTCTGCAAAGTATATGGGGATTTTGTGAGATTACAATGTGCAATATAAAGTTTGTTAATTTTCTATTTTTTGTTGATTTACAAAACTACCTTCCAAACAAGCATGCCTGGTTTCTGGACCACTTAGCAAGGCTTTACCATAAATATCTCAACTTTCAGCTCTCTATATGAGCTTTTGATTTATGTCTTACAATTTTTCGCTATAATCATTTTTTTGAAAGTGAAAATATGAGGCTGATCCGACTTTTCCACCTGTCCCTGAGGTGATTCTAACATCCAAGCCTATTCTAAAGTTTTCCAAAGAAAAATTAAATACCATAAAACTCATGGTTTTCTGAAAAGCAGTTTCCATTGCTTATTCCTTTAAAAAAAAACTAAGTAAATTGAAAAATTTATTCTCCTGGAGAAAAATAAATGGAAAAACTCCTACCAAATTGTTAGTGCCCAATAGCACCTCCAACAATACAAACCGAACCTCGATTAGTCTTATCGTTCTCCAGATAATTGGAGGTGTCCAGTTCGTCTAAAGAGTTGACCTTTTTTTTATTGATACATTCAACTCACAGGGTGTACCCCTATAAATGCAGAGCATTGTGTTGACTGGAAGGAAGATTGATAGGTGGGAGGAAGAATGAGAGATATTTGCGTTTTTAAAGTCATAATAAATACTTATAAATTAAATAATATGACTACAATATGTGACGGCTTAATTACACTGTACAACAAAATTGGACTTAAGAAACTGTTAATGAGTTGTGAAGTATTTTTGGCCTATGATCATGAATCTGCTAAAGATTTTTTCAGGTCACGTCAAGTATTGTATTATGCAAGTTTTGGATGAAAAACAAAATGTTTCATGGATGAAAGTTTATTTATGTTTTGCTTTTCTACGCGAATTATGCAATTTTATTGAGTTTTTAATGAAAAAAAACAAACAAACAAAACAAACCTTACCAAATTTCATAAAAATTTAAATTTTATTATAAATTTTTGTTTCAACCAAAACTCTTAAAATAGCATAATTCGTGTAGGAAACAAAACAACAAAAAAACAGGAAAAACATTCCATCCATGAACCCCTCCCCTACCTTATTAAATTTTCAAAAACCCTAGATTTTTGTACATAAAGGAAACCTAACGTGACCCGAAATTATAGATTCGTGGTCACCGGCCAACTCCAGAAAAAAACAAATCATTTACTACTTTGCTGTTGTACAGTGTTGTAAACAATAATTATAAATGAACCAAATTAAAATATGACCAGCATGCTCATTCTTTTTGATTTATAACAAGCTTCTGCTTTTGCTATTAATTCGACTTTATACACTTTAGTTGTGATAATTAAGTGTCAGTTGAATGAAAAAAAGACCCCAATAGCAAATTCACCTATCGTGAATTTCTGTTTAAAATAATTTATGATTTTGTTTGTGTAATTTGAATATAATTTAAATTGAATTGTTTTTTGATAACACACCCTAAATATTGAATGTTATCTTTAAAACTACACGAGGTATGGTAAGGTACGTTCTGCGGATTACTTGAAAACTTTCTAGCCTAAATATGAAAACCAGTTGTTTTGGTTTGAGTTTCGGTTTTTTATTCAGTATAAACGCCTAACAGTTCAATACTCTTAGTCCAGCGCTCCTCCAATAAATCTATCCCATCATTAAAGTGCGATTCCGGAAGGTCTTCAAAAAATGCCTCTACGGCTGCTATAGCTTCTTCATTCGACGAAAAGCGCTTTCCACGAAGGAATTGTTTCAGGTTTCGGAACAGGAAGCAGTCGCTGGGAGCCAAATCTGGTGAATACGGTGTATGGATCAAGCAATTCGTATTTTAATTCATTGAATTTAGCCATTGTGGAAGCACTTGTGTGAGGGCGTGCGTTGTCTTCAGGAAAAAGAATTTTTTCTTCTTTAAACCATGAATTTTTTCGCGAATTACTGCATCCAGTTTATCCAAAAGGTTACAATAGTATTCTAAGTTTATTGTTTTACCTATCTCAAGGTAATTAACCCTTTTGCATCCTAGAAAACAGTAGCCATAACCTTTTTTGCCGATCGTTCGAGCTTTCTCTGCTTTGGCGCTGAACGTCCAGCTTCAGTACGTTGTAAACGTTGCTGTTTCAATTTAGGTAGAGCCAAGTCTCATCCACAGTTATAAAACGACGCTTGAAATCCGTTTAATTCTGCTACAACAGTCAATTCAGTTTTTGTTGAATTGTTAACGTTTGCGGCACTACTTTTCCAAAAAGCTTTTTCATATGTTGTACTTCATGTAAAATGTGGTTTACTCGTTCCTCTGAGATGCCTAATGTATCAGCTATTTCACACAAAGTCGCACTTGGATTTGCACAAACAATACCATGTACGTTTTCAATGATTTCAATGATTTCTGGTGTCGAGGCACTTTTTGACGTCCAGTGCGTAGTTCATCTTCAATACTTGTACGACCACGTTTAATTTCAGCAATCCAATTCTCTCCTGTTGCATATGAAGGAGCACATTCACCTAACACATTTACCATATCGGTATGGATTTCTTGTCCAGGTAAACCTTTTTTAAATAAATACTCAATAATGGCACGATTTTTCAATTTTTCCACGTCACCTTCAAGCAGCTGTTAAACAAAGAATGGATCGCCCGATTGATTTGAAACGCTACACGTGTTCATACGAAAGGTGAAATCATACATTGAACATAAATTCACTGCGCCACTAGTGCTCCACTAGAAACTTTTCAAGTGACCAGTATATTCGTGAATAAGGAAACATTATGGTAAAGTAATTTTTGTTTACACGAAAAATTTATGTACATAGATGTTCTGACTGCATCCAATAATAAACAAGTGGAAAAATAGTTTGTACTTTTAAGTAGTTAAGGAATTTATTTATTTTTGATTTTTATCATTATTGAATTTGAGAAATATTGATATGCCTGAGACGTCAAATAATCTAATCTTCTTAGCTATTTAAATGTTTCCAAATTATGATTAATTATTCTAACGAAAGTGTAAGACAGCGGCGTTTGATAAGGAACACTTGTAGACATTTCACTTATAATTTTCCAAATTTTAAATACAAGCCATAAACAAATTCAAAGAATTAATTCATTCATTCGAACTTTCGGGTCACTCACTGAACTACTTATGTAACTACTTACTTATGTACTATGTACTCGGCCTAACTTACTAATCCTAATCCTGATCGCAATATCAATATTAACTTACATAAATTGTGATTCGTTAAGGTCCATCCCGATAGCAGTTCCATTGTGTTGACCGATTCTCCAATGCATTGCCGAAAAAATTCCAGGAAAATGCAAAGGAAATAACATAAAATGTATACATTTTCTTTTAATAAGTTCATCACTTTGATTTTATTTGTTTGTTTTTCTTTTTTTTTTTCTTTTTTTTTTTTTTGATATAAATATTTTAATAAATTTTTACTGAAATCTTTTTCATTATTGCAGGCGAACTCAAGCGTAGCTAAACTCTGACTGGAGTCTGACTACAAAATTGTAGAGAAAAATATTCAGAAAATAACAAACAAAAAGTGCCTAAAGTAAGTAATTCTTCTCACTCAAAAAAGTATATTCCAAAGTGTGTATAAGAGAGTGCAATGATTATGATATTTCTCTTATACAGAAAGCGGTGAAGGTTGAAGCATTCAGAGTGGCGCATAGGCCACCATTGAGAATCACTTTATTTTGAGATTTTATTTTTTCGAAATTATTTCAAATATTATAACTCTAATATTTTAGTTTTAAAATAACGTTTTAAGTTCTGCAACAGTAACTTTCATTTATCTGAGCTAAAATTAATAGATTCGCGATATCTAAAGTAACCGGTTCAAGATACGAACACAATAGACGCGTCAGCGACATTACGCCATTGGCAACCCTTAAATACCATACCTTCTCATGAAGACAAACATAATGGCTGCGACACTGCATCATTGCGCCAATGTGAAAATTGCCACTGCCGTCGACTTCAATTTAATTATATTTTGGCATACAGAAGAATAAATAAAAAAATAAATAAATATAAAAAATATCAATCATGAAATTAAACAATTTCTTTGTAACTAAATAAGTGAATAAAGTGTTCTTTTAGTTATTGTTTTTTACCGATATATATAATCTGTGGAAACTGTGAAGATCAGAATTAAAATCATTTTGTCACTACCGCGTTCATTGTGTTCCAGTCACAGAAAATATAACAGCAATTGCTGTGTACGCCATCTTGTTTGTCATGATGCAATGACGCTGTTGCAGCCATTGTTTTTGTACATACCTTCAACCTACACAAATAAACTGAAATAGGTTAGATTAGGTTAGGTCGGGACATGGCAGTGTCATCTCAACACAGACCACAATTTTAAAGCGCTTTGAAATTTGTATGAATTTCAAAATGGCAATTGAGAGAAATTCTAAAGACAAATCAATCAAAGAATCAAGAAAATAATCACCAAATATCTCAAAACGTTTTACGGCAAATTTCGGACATTCGCATCGAAAATGGTTTCTTCATGGCACGGGTTGCTGTAGCTCCTGTAAAGATCCCGTTAGTCGGTTGCGCCAAGCTTATTAGTTTGTCTACCTACAAAGTACTGTCCTGCGATGCCAGCAATTACAATTCGAAGGAAGGATTTATCCAACGAAATTATTTTGTCAGTGCGTCTGACGGCATAAGTGGACCAAATTTATCTGGAGATGGTACAAGTTAGTAAACGTAACCACTTACGACTGGCTAATTTAATACAATGTAAATCAATTACTCATTTAACATTGGAAATAGGTTTGTATAAAATTCCAGAACCAACACCATCATCAGACTTGGAACCATCCGTGTAGATTTCATGGAATCCAATGGGAGTTATCGCCTTTTTTCGAGTATAAATAATAATTTGTGGCTGCGGAGATAAATCTAATGTTGGTACAATGTCGTCAGTTCCCTCTATAACACCATAGCTAGCAAATATTTTTAGGATTCAACAATGACCATATGGATTAGATCTTCAAAAACCTGATTCCGTCAGTCTGATTGCACTCATAAAACCAAATACCTTTAGCAAAAATATCCATGATCTAAATGTGTAAAATAGTTTCAAGAGCGGCGGGACGAGTTGCTCTCAGGGCTCCCGCTACTCCAACACATTCAATTCTCTGAAATTTTGTAATTTCATGAATATAGATTTGATTGGTCAAAGTTGTCCACCACACATCAATTCCATATGTCAGAATCGGCCTCGTGACCGATAAGGCTATCGCTTGACTTATGTATATACACAATACTATCTTCGGTCTAAGGCACCATGATTTGACAAACATTATCCTACAGATGTAGAATGCAACATACACCTTCATCATAAACTGGAATGCATTGAGAAAAGTTATTCAAATTGAAGACTCCTAATCATACCAAATTGTGGAATATCAAATAATGCTTCCAAAAGAAACATACAAAAGTTCAAAGAAATGACTTTCCAACAAGTTTTTTTCTCACCCTTTTTACTGCCTTAGAAAGCTTAGAGATCCTACGAGGCATTCTGTGCCTAGTAGAAGTTTGGTTAATATGTTTTTTTTTTGTCTTTCTGCTCAAGTGATTAGCCTCCTCGTACAATTTTCTTTGACATTGCTCAGAATCATCGTTTTACCACTCTCTGCTGCTCATCCGGCTTGCGTCAAGGTTGACATTTGGATGTATTCACAGTTTTGCGTGGGTTAATACATACAAATATTTGGATATTTAGGATTTGATTGTTTTTTCATGGCATTAACCGCAAGATATCATTATAATTGCTTTTGCATTATTCAATTCAATTGACAGGCAGCGCTCAGACGAAATTATTTTTTGAAGATATATGTAACAACTTTTTGGGCTATTTACGCTATTCGGATCATGGCTGACCATTCCATCTCATCGTCGTCTTAATTTTCAGTATCCGAATGAGAGAACTTTTCTATATAAGAAAATAATGAAAAGAATATTTTTGAGTGAAAAAGGAGGTTCGGAGGTTTCTCGGAATTTTAGCTGAACGCAAAACGAGGCAAGATGAGAAGGTTAGCTATGGGTGATAGTTTAAAAATGTTCAATTACCGTGAAAAATGGTTCTTGATAAAAAGCGTAAGGCCATTCTGGGAATTGAACCTGGAATCCCTGAGGTGGTACTCCTACAAGTTGGCGTTAGAGGCTGCTACCAAGGTTGCAAAGAGTTAATAATCTGTAGCATAATAAATACTTACTTACCTATGCGCCCCTACAACAATAACGGGTACTGTCGTCTTTCGTTATTAAAACGCTCATGGGCAGTATTCATCGTATTTTTGCCGGCTTTTTCAATTAGCAATTTCTCTCTTATACTCTCGCAGTTGTTTATTTATAAAAAGAAAACAGCAACAACTGTGAACATCATTTTGTGTGGCACGGCCTCTCCAGTAGAATTGCTTTGTTAGTTCTTTCTTTATGCTCTACAAACAATAATAATAATTCTTAGAAAAAAAAATCATTTTATTAGGTACTGAAATCAGCTGTTTGTGATATGAAGTGTTGCAATCACTATACCAGTGGCGTTTGCCATGGAAATAATTGGAGAATAAATACATAATTAACGAAAAAAAAAACGCATTTTACATAAGAGCTTTTATTGGTTTTTGTGAAAATATTTCTATTTGATTTATGCATTTTGAGAATACTAAAAATTTAACTACTATGTACATAGTCATGTACATAGCCATTTGGAAATGCTTATGTAAGTATTACCACAGATCATTTATGGTCATTATTCGAATGTCATTACGACGCAATGTTACGCAGTTCTTCGCTTCAAATGATATCTGCAACTCACGCATTGGCGTCAATTGCATAAAACCATTCGCCGATAATCGATATTTAATCACTTTCGGATGTACGATCTCAATGTAGACAAATATAGCCGGGTGCTTGACATTTATGGTTAAGCTAAAAGTATTGAGTTTGTTTGTAGTCGAGGAGCTGCAAAATTTCGATGATATATCAAACTGAAATGAGAGAAAAGGAAGACGAATTAAGCTTCTAAGCTTTAAAGGTTTCAGAATCCTAATTTCCGATTACGAACTTACTGTAAGATGAGGATTTTTTATGTCGGTCACATCAACGAATGGCATTGGAAAGAAATGTGTGTACGCCAGCTCGTTGCTTCTGCGTTTCAAGGTGAATTTCAGAAATGAGTTTGTCCTATTGAAATCATCCGTAAATAGTCGACTCATTGCCATAAATTTAACATGTGCCACACCGTTTGCTTTCTGAAAATACAAGACATAATTTAATTTACTACTAGTTGGCTAAGGGCAGCAGCGCACTGAAGGCCAAACTTTAAATATTAAAAAAAAAGATTTAATTTTTTATTTTTCAAATTTTTAGCCCTACAATGGGCAATGAACCCACTTAAGTCACGGTAACTACACGAATTTCATTTGATTTTGTTAATGGAAAATTTTATTAAACCATACCATAGTTGCATTCCATATTTTGGTAGATCTAGGCACCAATTCGCTGAAACGATATGTGCTTACAGTTACCGTTATCTCTTTATTGTCCACCTCAAGATTATCGCAAACAATTCGAACACTTATGGCGTCTTTGCTATATTCATAATGTGCGATAATAATAATAGGTGCCAGAAATTCTTTAGCCCAATGGTGGAGAATCTAGAAAAAAAAAACCCCAAATTAGATGAATAGATAAATCACAATTATTTAATTTAAAGTGCGAAGTGTAATTAATCGAACATTCGAGTTATTTCGCCTGGGCGACTTGGCTCAAGTAAATCACTGATGGCACATTTTTTTTGGGCAACCAGAAACCCTTCAAAAAGCTCCAATTATTCATTACCTTATTAGGAAAATTGATCAAATGTTCATTTAAAAGTTTTATCAATAAAAAGAGTATCCTCTTTAATACTCTCTAATACAATAAATTGATATTTTAAGATTCTTGTTAATCTACGATTAAACCCTGGCCTGCAAGATTTTAAATGGAACTTAGATTTTCATAGACATTTTCATTCCATTATGCTGCCAGATTTCGATCCAGCACGAAAATTGTCAATCCATTCATTTGTAGTAAGCCTTAAGTTCTCAAAATTTCGAACGATTATCACCAGGACATTGCATCTCAACTTTGTCACTTACTTTGTAATTGCCATAGAAATCAATGCTCGAATAAGAAGGTGCAACCCAAATATCATTCAGCTGAAAGTACAACGCACCACTCGTTTTGTACATCGACTCCCTCAGGCTACGAAAATGTTCAGTTGCTGTTTTCACGCCCATCGCCTGAGCGACTTGGCTCAAGTAAATCATTGATCGCACATAGTTTTTCTTCCGGTGCGGTGGCAGTGGCAAATGACGACGTACCAACTCCAAAATTGGTGCCATTGCTTTTGGGCTATGCTGACGATGTTGCATTAATTCGATTAATGTATCATTGCCACCTAATGTGCGATTCCATGCCTGCATGTTCGGTAAGCTCATAACACCATACTCGGAGATGAAACGTGGCTTTGGGTAGATGTCTGGATTCCAACTGTCAGACATTATGGGGTTGTAATGAGCTAATTAAAAACCAAAATTAGGTAAAGATATTATATTCGCGCACCATAACTCACTTTCGCCAAATAAGTCATCGTCCGATGATGCAAAATATGTGAAATTATTATAATTATCACCATCCGACGGTGTCGACGCTAACGGTTGTGCACGCCCACAACATGCCATTTTTTCCAATTCCGGCAATACGCCCTCCACGAATAATTGTTTATATATTCTTTCAAAATAGCCTTTATCAGATATTGTATCATAGCGATTTTCAGATAATATAAATTCGCATTCGTTATTCCCTGCAAATATGGCAACGCTGGGATGGTAAGCGATACGCTGTACATTTTGCATAATTTCAGTGCGCACCGATGTTATAAAACCCGCATGGACGGGATATACAGCACGCGAGAACATCATATCTTGCCATATCAGTATGCCATAAATGTCGGCGAGCTCGTAGAATAGATCAGACTCGTAGACGCCTCCGCCCCAAACGCGTAACATGTTCATGTGTGCCTCCCTCGCCGAAATAATAATCTCCTTATCTGGAACGACGAAAGGAGAATGACTCAATCAATTAAGAGTTCTCATTATGACTTACAACGAGCTGGATTATTTCCCTTCTCTGGTAGAATATGCAACGGTACATAATTGCTGCCTTTAATGAAAATATCTTTCCCATTTATTTTAAAGTTGAATGTTCTACCTGCAGAAAGAAATTATGTATTTCAATAATGCGACACACTTAAGAGCATTCATATAGTTTTATCTAGAAACCATTAAATATTGGGTTCTGGAGCAGTTCCACTGTGCGAAAACCAATTCGTATGCTCTTATGCGATAACGATTCCAGGCGCAAATTGACTTTAGCTGGGGCTTCCCAAACATTTAATGTAAAAGAAAGTGTATACAATTTTTGTTCGCCATAGCCATGTGGCCACCAGGCTACGACTTTTTCCTAAGTATGTATACGAATGAAATAATAAATAAATAATGAAAATATGTACTAGATTGCCGTCGATAAAAAGATTCATATACTAACCACAGGTACAGTTTGCACAAATGTAATATTTTCTGTTTGTCCATTAGCCTGATAATTACCGTACACCATAGGTTTAGGGTAAAGCTCACTAAAATTACAAATATCTCAGTTCAGACCTTTCAGCTATCTACTTACTTGCATAGTTTATGGTCAGCGATTACTCACGGTGCATGAAACTTCAGCTCAGCAACAAATACTTTATCCATTTTCGTTTCGATGAATGCACAAATCTGCATTATCCAATGTGTTTCGTTTTTCGAAATTGCCACATCGACATCCCGTAATATGGCTATCGCAAAATATTCCAATTCCACTTGCTTCCAGAGACCCATTGAGGGTACGGCCGGTGCCCAATCCCAACCGAAGCTTATCTGCATCTTTCGCATA
Organism: Palloptera scutellata; assembly: GCA_958295655.1. Lineage (NCBI taxonomy): Eukaryota > Metazoa > Arthropoda > Insecta > Diptera > Pallopteridae > Palloptera > Palloptera scutellata. The sequence goes on along the minus strand of OY282450.1, from coordinate 37,417,697 downwards.
CGATTTATGTGGCATTCGCCGCGAATCCGCTCATGTGGACACTCAGGCGGTAGTGTTTTATTATTGTGACGTACTATCGATCGACCAGCGAAAACCGGTGACAAAAACTCAATTTCCAGCTTATTCTTGTCGGCTATAATTAATTTGACATCGAAACTATAGCGTGTGAACATATTATTCGTATAGCCCAGGGTAACATCATTCAAGCGCACAATGGAAAATGTATCGATACCGTGAAATGTTATATTTACACTGTGTAATGTATTGTACTCGTCACTTTTTACTACAGAGCATAGGAGAGAAATTTATAAGTATTATGGTACATACTCATACTTGGGCAATTTTAATTTTAGCTTACATGAAAATCGCTTCGTATATGTCCAGTTGTCATATCCAATCCAGCGCATATTTATGTCATTATAAGATTCGATAACTTCCTCGCCATTAAGTTCACTGTAGACACCAGATGGAAGTTTTACACCAGGCTTTACAATCGCTTGAATTATAGAAAAAAATAAGAGTGAGAGTTAGAAATGTGAGTTTCTTGGGTGGGATTGGAGATATAATATAAGTACTATTTACTATTAATGCCAAGGACAACCGATTTCCACATATCAGGTATTTTTATTTTATTTGGTCCTTTAAAATTTATTTGGACTAGATTCGAATACTACATCAATCAATTGGCCGTCGTTATTGACCAAAGCATGCATGCCCTTTTTGCTACGATTTTCATCACTTTTTCGAGCATCTGGGGCACATCGAGCGATGATTTCGACAAGAATTTTTGCCTTGAGCTCGTCAATGGTCTGAGGCTTGCTGGCGTACACTCTGCTTTTCAAATATCATCACGCAAACAAATTTAGTGAGGTTAAATCTGGAGCTCCGGTAGGCCAGTCAATGACCCCATTTTTTGACACCATACATCCAGGGAATTTTTGTTGCAGAAACTGCATTGTTTTATTTGCAGTGTGGCATGGCGCACCGTCTTGTTGAAACCAGTAACTATCAAGGTCTTGTTCACACATTTGTGGGCAGACATAATGAGCCAACATCCACCGATGTCAATTCCCATCAAAGGTTTCGCCTTTTCTGAAGAATAATAGCCTAGTGATGGTTTTGGCGCAAACTCTGGCCCAACCAGTCACTTTTTTGGTCATGCAATGGTGTTTCATTGATCTCGTGTGGATTCTTCGTGCCCCAAATACGGAAATTTTGCTTGTTAATGGCGCCAGAGAGTGTGAAATGGCCCTCCTCGGACATAAAAATGTCCTACTAAAAATCAGGTTCAATGTCAATCATTCGAGCGACTGTTTGGCTGTATTCCAAGTGACGTGGACGGTCTGTCTGGTATATTATTTGAGTCAATTGCACTTTATACGGATTTTTTTCCGCAAATCATCCTTCAAAACCAGTTCATTGGAACGTCTTGGGCGTTGATGAACGGCTTGTCGACGATCTCCCACTGTCCCGTGCTCGACAACAAAATTCGACGCCAAACGACGAATAGTGTTGCCAGACGGTGCTTGTTGGCCACGATATTTTTTTTTTATGATATGCACGTTGAGTTAACGCAACTGAACGACTATTTTCAATGTTTACTCGAGTCAATTGGTTGATAAATGTTATTCAATGCTTACATACCGACACAAAATAGGGCGCACCCTGTAAATCAGTTTTTTTATATTAAAAAATTCGTTTGAAGGCCCTTTGAGTTCATTAGGAAACGACGTTATATTATACTTCTCAACTGGGAAACTGTTTAAATACAATGGCGTAGGTAAGGGGGGTTTTAATGCGAAAGCACCCTGCCGCCTTCCGACATCTAAATTCACTTTTGCTTACAACTTTTTAGCAACTGAAACCATTTACAATAAATTGAATGTAGATATGTAATAGTTTTTTAAAATGCATATCTAACAAAAAGTGTCTTGTAAGAGCGATGAGTAAGATTATCCACATATTTACAAGTAAACGTCATGTATGTACATATAATGCAATCGCCCATTCGCCATCAAACTTATGCCCAACTCAACAGACAACGAGAAATAGCGACTTGGGATATGGGAAAATATGTTGTTGAATTGACTGAATCATCTTGATTAGATTGTTTGCTGCATTGTTTGTGTTTTCGGTAGCAAGGTACAGAAGAAATAATGAATGCGATTTGTGAAAATGACCTTCGGACTAAAATCAGTGAGCAATTGCTAAGAACATATCATAGATCAATAGAAAGATGGTTCATTTAGATAACAGGAAGCTCATATAAACCACATGCGGTCCGTAGTGATACCATAAATCTCTTTCTGTTTTTTTTTATATTCTACATCTTCCGACAGTTAAACAAGGCTTGACCCATGAAGGCATCGTAGATGATCGTTCAACTAAATGTTTATATCCGGAGAGAAGAATACATAAAATGCCATTTGTTTCATCTCTATATGCCTCATTACAGCTGTTACACTAGTTGTTCGAATTCCGACCCATTCTAAAGCAATTTCGGGCTGTTGCGATGCGTAATAGTTTACAGTCTCTCTTTGTGAGGAAAATACCATGAATTTGCCGACATTATTTCGTAGTCATTTCGATTTTAAAAGTTCTGTTTACTTTCAGATTCTTTTCTTCGCTAAGTTGGCGAAATATGCATACTATGTGAAGTGTTTTGCAACTAGACTTGCCAACCGTCCTCCCTTCGGGAAGACAGTCCTCCTTTGCCAAAAAAATGTCCTCCTTGGCTGAAAAGTCCTTCTCAAATGTAATTCAATGCATTAGTCCATTTTCTGAAAAGGCATTTTCTGCGATGAGTTGAAATTGGGAAAGAGAAATTGGAAGATATTTTTATCTAATCTGATAAAAATAAATATTAAATTTAGATATTAAAGAGAAATGCGCCAAATTCTATGACTAAACAAAACGTTTTATAAATCAATTGTTAAATGTCTTTATTTTTGTAATTTTTTCATTCTTTTCAAATGATTTAAGCAGTCGCTGTGGTGTAGTGGTAGTGCGTTGGACTGCTACGCAGAGTGTCCGGGGTTTGAATCTCGGCACAGGCAAAATCAAAAAGTAGAAAAAATAATTTTTCTACACGGCTTCCGGCACCACCTCTTGGCAGGCAATGGCAAACCTACAAGAGTAAAAATTGCCTATGGAAAGCTTTCCACTTCGCCGTTCGGATTCGGCATTAAACTAAAGGTCCCTTCCATTCATGTGCAAATATAACAGGCACAACATGAGTGGATACGAAAAGCTCGGCCTAGGCCCTCCATGGACTGTTGTCCCATTAAAAGTAAAGTAAGCAGTTTCCTAAATCTATATTCCATTTACCAACCGATTTGTGTTTAACATTTATTAAATAAATTCTTAACTATCTTTGAAGTATGTATGTATTGATGTATGGAATTTATACAATGTGTGAACAGTTTTGTCCCATATAAAGTCCTCCATCAAAAACTTGTTGTACTCAAAACAGATTTTAAAAGTTGGCAAGCCTAGTTACAACCTCCGAATGTTTCGTCACAGTAAGCGTGTCAACGTGCCTTGCCTCTTTTTCGTAGTATTTCAATAAAGAGATAGTAGTAGAGTTTCTTTATATGTGCGGCTACGTACTCCATGTTGTTGCAAGCTAATCCGTTCTTCGAAGATTTTCTGAATTTCAATGAAATTTCCCGTTAACTTAACTGCGTCTTAAAATATTTCCTATATCCCCTTTTCCACACGGCAAGTATTCTTGAAAGCAAGTTTCCAATTCCCTTTTGGTCTTGCCACTTGCTTTTTCACACATCAAGATTTCTTGATCAATTCTCTTTTTAATTTTCTGGACATGTCAAAGAACGAACAGCGCAAAAGGAGAAATGCCGGTACGAGCAAGTCTGTACCCGTTTCTCTCATCTTTCCTCTCTCGCCTACAAACTTAACTCGCTTTCAACAAAACTTGCGGTGTGGAAAAGGCGACTATTTTATCCTTTTCTAAGCTCTCGATTAAACATGCCATAGTTTTCCACTTACCTGAGAAACATTTTTTTTTTTACATATTTGTAATTCTATATAGGTAATTAAAGTATTTAAATTAATATAAATATTAGCGGATTCAGAAGATGCCGAAGGTTAAGGTATACATATATAATATCTCCAAAGAGTCTTCTTCTAATCGAGAACAGGGAGCGGGGTTAATAATTTCTCAATTGATTCTACACAATATTTAATTCAGAGCAATGAAAACTGTTTTGTCCATACTTCAATAGCGAAGCTCTCAACTTAGAGGATCTTCCTAGGTAAAATATCGCTAGCTAGAAAAATGCCAATTGACTTGAAAAACCAGACGCCGAAGAGGGCGGTTATGTCTCAGAATCGTGGAGAACACGGAATGGATTAGGTTCACTTCGAAATTCAAATACTGGAATCAGATGAAACACGCATTGATCAAACTACGCAAAGTGATGGGATCGCTCTGCTATAAAAACAGAAAAAGGAATACAACCCTCAGATAAAAACACAAGCTGTTAAGCAACAGAACGATGAAACGCCGAAACTTGAGGAAGCTATATTTCATCTATCTTCTTAAAATGGCCCTCCATAGGCTTTTCGCATCTACTCATGTTGTGCGTGTTTTATTTGTTTGTTAATGGAAGGGACCTACAGTTTAATGCCGAATCCGAACGGCGAAGTGAAATGCTTTCCATAGGCAATTTTTACTCTTGTAGGTTTGCCATTGCCTGCCAAGAGGTGATGCCGTGTAGAAAACACTCATGTTCGAGGTGGCAATGTTTGTGAAATGGATGGACCACCAACTAATCCCCACCAATAGCATATTCAAGACGCATTTCTCAACTGTGAAGATAATTGGTACCTTGACGAAAAATACACAGAAGATGTTAAAGCGGTTGCAGGATGGAAGTAGGCCCAATATATTACAAAGCTGGAGCAACAGCCCAGTAATTATCAATAACTTTACTTACTTGCTTACTTTTAATGGCACAACAGCCCATGGAGGGCCTAGGCCGAGCTTTTCGTATCCACTCATGTTGTGCGTGTTATATTTGTACATGAATGGAAGGGACCTACAGTTTAATGCCGAATCCGAACGGCGAAGTGAAATGCTTTCCATAGGCAATTTTTACTCTTGTAGGTTTGCCATTGCCTGCCAAGAGGTGATGCCGTGTAGAAAACACTCATGTTCGAGGTGGCAATGTTTGTGAAATGGATGGACCAACTAATCCCCACCAATAGCATATTCAAGACGCATTTCTCAACTGTGAAGATAATTGGTACCTTTACGAAAAATACACAGAAGATGTTAAAGCGGTTGCAGGATGGAAGTAGGCCCAATATATTACAAAGCTGGAGCAACAGCCCAGTAATTATCAATAACTTTACTTACTTGCTTACTTTTAATGGCACAACAGCCCCTGGAGGGCCTAGGCCGAGCTTTTCGTATCCACTCATGTTGTGCGTGTTATATTTGTACATGAATGGAAGGGACCTACAGTTTAATGCCGAATCCGAACGGCGAAGTGAAAAGCTTTTCATAGGCAATTTTTACTCTTGTAGGTTTGCCATTGCCTGCCAAGAGGTGGTGCTGTGTAGCAAAATTATTTTTTCTACTTTTAGATTTTGCCTGTGCCGAAATTCGAACCCCGGACACTCTGCGTAGCAGTCCAACGCACTACCACTGCGCCACAGCGACCACCGATAGCATAATCAAGACGAATTTCTCAACAGTGAAGATAATTGGTACCTTGACGAAAAATACACAGAAGATGTTAAAGCGGTTGCAAGGTGGAAGTAGTCCCAATATATTACAAAGCTGGAGCAACAGCCCAGTAATCATCAATATCCTTATATCTGCAGTAAATTTTTACTATCGAAAATTTATCAAATATATGAATGTTACCTACATTTACAATTTTTTTTTTTTTAATAAATAAATAATCACTTTTTCTGATTTTTTCACATTTACTAGTATTTTCAAACATAGGTATCTCTATTTCCATAATTCAAAATTAGAACTGAATGGTGAGGGAAAATAAACACACCTTTTGGAAAAAATCCCTTGACATTTTCTGGAACCACGCTGAGTATGAGTCAACTTACACATATTTCGATTTGTTAAAGTCCAACCGTTATTTAATTTAATGGAATACATGGATTCACCGCATACGCCATCAAATACAAGAAGAAAATTACACAGAAAGCAAAGAATGATAATGAAACTTTTTAATCCTTTCATTTTATTTTTTGTTATTGTTTTTGGTCTATTAAATATGCAATGGAAACGTTGTGAAGACCAGCAGCGTCTATTAGGAACTAAAAGAAGAAATGCGAAATGCTTTTCTAATTATGAATTGCGTGCAATATGCAGTCAAAACAATTGGTAAATGTTGGTAATAAAACATTTTATATATTAAACAAATGTTTTCTTTATAAGTAAGTATGTAGGTAGACTCATGTGTGTACGAGTCTGTGAACTATTTATTTTCATTATCTGGATTTATTTTTCTATCCATGTAAATATAAATAAATACAATTATATATAGTTTACACATATCTGCGGTGAAAATGAGAAACAGCTTAAGTGTATTACTTAGGTGGGTGAGTTTGATGGCTTTGAATGGAAATATCATAGGAACTATAGCAATATTTCATAATACTCTATACTCAGGTCAAAGACCATTCTTTAAGTAACATTAAGTTTAAAAAAAAAATTTTAAGTATTTTCTTTAAAAAAAGATAAAAGATGATTGACGCAACTGAAATTGGCACGGAAGTGATGGGTAGAGCCCTCTATCAATCAAGTAAGACAAAAATGAGGATGAATTTGTATATATACACATAAATTATGGGCGGCACATATGCATCCACATGCATCCACGAGTATGAATCAAACCTATTTTATAGAGGGCTCTTATTCACCTAAACTTCAAAATTTATTGATAGAGGGCGCTGAGTATGAGTCATACTTGATTGATAGAAGGCGCTGCCTGCCCATTGGTTTCTAGTAAAATTTGACATTTGAAACAAAAATCGTTAGAAATTTCTAGAGCTGAAAGAATGAGCGAGTACAGACGAAAAAAAAAGAAAAGCGTAGCACATACAAATGGCGATTGTGTTACGATAAAATCTCCTACAAGAACTGCGACTGAGAGACCTCGAGAACGTGAACTTCGTCGAAAAATGGAGGCCCAACAAAATTCAGATTCTGCTATCATGAAAAAAAAAATCAAAAACCAGCACCCAGAGATAACGAGAGTCTAGACCTCGCAAGCAACTTGAAGGAGAACAGAATTCGAATTTCATTGAAAAACAACTCGCAAAGATTAATGCTTAGAGACAGCATGAATGGCAAATGAGTTCATTAGAGCCAATAATTGCATGCAACACTCATCTCATTGAGTCCCGACAAAGATCCTCAGATTATACAGCACCAGGCAGTCATTGAACTGGCCGAATTCCCAGCTTCTCAACGAAGGAGAAGAGCAGAAAATTTCCCTGAAAATCTTTCCTCCGTGAAAAGAAATCAACTCGCATCAGTACAACTAAGCCTAGACGATATTTCCAAGTTTCTAGTCAACCTCATAACATTCGCGAGTTCTCAGAACGGCAAAGTGGCAAATTTTCTACCTCCTGAATATTTTTTTGATGATGATTATTATTATAATGATGATAATAATGATGATGATGGTAAGATTATAATTTTAATGATTTAGCAAATAAATTCGCATGCTTTGAGTACGAATATTTTGATGGAGATGATGATTTTGCAAAGGGTGTTACATGCATTGGAAATGCAAACGATCAGAATGAAGTTAATCCAGATGTAGCACACCTGGGAGCAGAGAATCATCAAACTGAAACAGCAAATAAACAATTTCAAACATGTTCGTTAAAAATTCCTTCGGTTGCGCCTGTAATGTCTGCGATAGACTCTGGTTTCTACGAGATTACTAGACCTAACTTGAAAATCCAAAACGCAAAAATTCTGAAGAAGAAAACTTCTGTAGGGAGTCCCACTGACGCACACCATTTTTTATAAATTCGATCCAGTTTGCTTTTTACACATAGTCAAAAGTACATATATGATCAAATAGTTTACATCTTAAGTCGACTTAAGCTGCTTTCCATTTTCACCACAGATTTATTGGATGTATTTAGTTGCAAACATTTTATTGGAAAGAAAGTATTCTTTTAAGTGTTTACAAATTTTATGAGACCTGTTTTTTCCATCAATGCAGCAGAGGCTGTGTATGTACTTTCTTCAAACTCTTGCTCAATTTAAGTTACGCTATTCCCAAGATTCGTTGATTTGGAACTCTTGGTGCTCGTATTTGTGCTACCACCGCTCAGCGATGAGCCGCCCTTCATAAAATCATTCATTGATAAAATTCGAACATGTTCCATTGAAATACTCAAGCACTTTGATTCCTGTTCAAATTCTAATTGAATTGTTTTCACCGGCTCCACCTGTACGAAACCATTCTCCGAAAGCTTATACTTTATAATCATGGGATGATCAATTTCAATATAAACAAAAAGTGCTGGATATTTTACATTGATTGTAAGCGTATAGCTGACAACACGCGTAGTGTAGTGAACATCTTCGTCGCAATAACGCCAAGATAATTGAAACTGCAAAGAGAGACAGACATGGATTAATTAAAATATTAGACAAATTTTTTTTTCAACAAACAAGAGCAAGGAAAAATTCTTTAAAATCCAATAACAAATTTGTTTTTATCTGTTTATTCAGCTACAAGACCATAAAGCTAAAAAATCCAACTCACATTCTAATCGCTAAATTGACAAAATTTAAAATTTACTAGCTAAATTTCTGAAATAGATATATATAATCTGTGTTTTATTCGCCTACTCGTTTAACATGAGCGAATAAAATGACCAAGTTGTTAAATCTCTTCTTTGTAGTATTGTTATTCACAATTAAAGTATGTAATAGTACTACCCCCTGTTGGACTGTTACTCAGAGTGTCCGGGGTTCGAATCACGGCACAGGTAAAATCAAAAAGTAGAAATATGAATTTTTCTAAACGGCACCAATTCTTGGCAGGCAATGGCAAACTTAGAGGAGTAAAAATTACCTATTAAAAGCTTTTTACTTTGCCTTTCGGAATCGGCATAAAACTGTAGGTCCCTTCCATTCATATTCAAATATAATACGCACAAGCACATGTGTGAATGCGAAAATGTCGGCCTAAGCCCTCCATGGTTGTTGTGTCATAAAATAAGAAGAAGAAAACTAGTACTGGCAGCTTGAGGTAGGCAGTCTTTCATCACATTTTATTAAAATTAATTTAATTTTTTTATTTTGAAATATATCCTTTTTGTTTTTTGCCAAACTGTTATTTGTCTTTCATTATTGACAGTCGACAGTAGAGTTGTTTTAGAACCCAGGGATGTTAAACAACATGCTTACTATGCAAAAATCGCTATATGAGTTATGTTTGCACCTTTGTTGTTATTTTCCATACAATTCCATCTGAAGCGAGTGGCGAATAAAACGCAGTTACAAGTAAAAACGCTTGCAATTTATATACTTTACTTTACTTTTACTTTTGATGGCACAACAGCCCATGGAGGGCCTAGGCCGAGCTTTTCGCATCCACTCATGTTGTGCGTATTATATTTGTACATGAATGGAAGGGACCTACAGTTTAAAGCCGAATCCGAACGGCGAAGGAAAAGCTTTTCATAGCAATTTTTACTCTTGTAGGTTTGCCATTGCCTGACAAGAGGTGGTGCCGTGTAGAAAAATTATTTTTTCTACTTTTTTTTTTGATTTTGCCTGTGCCGAGATTCGAACCCCGGACACTCTGCGTAGCAGTCCAACGCACTACCACTACGCCACAGCGACCACTGCAATTTATATACATACTCACAGATATATCTGGATTTTGCATGCCAATAGCATTCGAAATTGTACCCGGGAAGAAGAAAGTACTGGAAAGAATCTTATTATTCGCATCACTCAGAATGAATTGAAGAAAACAATTGGACGCATTGAAAGGTTCAACGAAAATGGTATCGATTGCAATTGAACGTTGTTGAGCCGAGTTCGATTCCTGTAATTTAAAAACATATGAACTTACCACATCAAATTTATAAGATAGCAATGGACTCACCAAAACTTCTTGACGTGTTATAGTTTTCTTTGAATACAATTCCGACCATAGATAGGTGTGGATGGTCACGGTATAAACACGCGCATCTCTATAATCGGTAATATCATCACGTGTCAGTGTATAATTGATAGCATTATTCTTGGTATCGAGTAGCGCGATTATAGAAGTAGGCGCCAGAAATTCCTTAGACCAATAGTAAACTATCTAAAGCGTACAATTGGAATTAAATTGAAAAAATTTTTATTGCAATTACAGTAACTCCCAAACTGATCGCAAAGATTTACAAAAATTGACATTGGAAAAATTATAAAAATTCAACAATTAGGGTTAAATTTTGTAAGCACACGTGACCTGAACATACTATCCAATTTCGAAAAAAAAATGACACCCGAAAAAGTTGTACATTGTGAATAGTTTTTAGAGTCACTCTATTAGATAAAGCAAGCCACCTTACCTTATAGTTTCCATAGAAATCAATGCTCGACCACGACGGCGCAAGCCACGCATCATTCAGATGCCAATATATTGCGCCCATTGTCCGGTTAACAGCGCGTTGACCGCGAAAGACTTCCGTTGCTGTTTTGGCGGCCATCGCTTGAGCCACCTGACTGAAGTAAATAAATTTCTCTATATTATTTTCCCAATCTCCTGCCAACTTCGGTAAATGACGTTCAATCAGCTGCATAATTGGATTGAATGCTTTCGGATCATGTTGGCGATGTTTTATTAAATCGGCAACATTGTCATCGACGCCCGCTGCACGATTCCACGACGACATAATGGGTAAACTTTGAAAGCCGTACTCGCTAACGAAACGCGCACGCGGATAAATATCTGGATTCCAGCCGTCTTTTTCGTCCTCCCAGAAATGTACTGGAGTGCGATGAACCAATTTAATTGAAGTCACTTTAATGTTTCGTGTGTTAACTTACTATCACCAAAATTGGGATTCTCTGGATCCATTTGTAATTCCTTTTTACTCGCTTCAATGCCCTTTGACGGTGTCGATAACATTGGACCCGGTCGCGGTTTGTATTCATTTCGTGATATTGCTTTCAGCTCATATTTAATTGTGCCCATAAATAATTGTTTATATTCACTTTCGAAACGTTCAGCATCGTGGCCAAATTGTGTCTTATTCCTAACTAAATATTGTTCGATCTCATCGTTGGTGACAATCAGCGCCAGACTTGGATGATATGCCAAACGTTTGGCATTTTGTAAAGTCTCCATGCGTACAGATCTAGACCAAAATAGGTTGGAATCATTAATCATTTTAAAAAGTTTTCGAATTTTTGAGTATGGACAGTAGGCCAGGGATCAAAACGAAAAATCAAGAGAGTATAGAGAATCGGGGAATTTTCTTTATTTTACGGGAAATTTTAAATTTTTCCAACATTCCGTTTTTGTTACAATATGAGTTAAATTTCAACTTCTTCTCTCAGGCAAGGGTTTTTACCATTCCATATGCCACAGAAAAGGCCCAAGTTAAACGACTTTTTTACTATTGAAGTTCTCTAATCCTCGTCGAAATCCTTGACGACTTGAAAAGTATAATTGTCAACAGTGACATTTTGGCCAAGACGTATTTGTTTGTTGACACAAGGTATTTCGTTTTGTCCTCGCTACACCCACTTGACGAGACTCCGTTGAAGTTCTCATTTTTGATTAATTTCAAAAATATATTCACATACGAAGCCTTTATGGCATTAACGTAGTCAAGAACTCAAATAGAAGGTAGTTAAAGGAATTTTAAAATTTGGATTGGCATCCCTGATGTACTTAGGTCGAATTATAAATCACTCCACAACTCTTACTCGACAAAATCCTCTGTTAGTGGATATGTAGCTGATGCAAATGCCATATCCTGCCATACAAGCAATCCATATTGGTCGGCCATACTATAAAAGTAATCACTTTGATAGAGACCACCGCCCCAGACTCGAATCATATTCATGTGTGCATCTTGAGCGGATTGTAATAAGTGTTTGACTGTAAGATTTATTAAGACAATAATCATTATGTAATATTTAAAGAGAATTCATAAACTCACTGCGGTCCTGATCTGAAGACAGTTCCGGCAATATATGCGATGGCAAGTAAGTTGCACCTTTTACAAATATCGGATAACCGTTCACTTTGAAGTAGAATGTGCGTCCATATTCTATGACATAATTGCAAATTGGCAATAAACTGTTTTACAAAGCACACAATTCTTCTATTTCTTACCAGGGCCAGCATCATCAATATCTTCGATTAATTCAATAGTACGAAAACCAATTTTTAGGGACTTTTCTGAAACACTCTTCGATCGTATGCTGTGGCCAGTATTTTCCAGCCAACAATTAAGCGAGAAAAATAAAGGATATAGTTTTTGTTGGCCATAACCATTGGGCCACCATTCAACAGCTCTATTCTACATGAATATGTGAAAAG
>OY282450.1:37317628-37402628 GCA_958295655.1 Palloptera scutellata | reverse complement strand
GTTTTCTACAAGTGTCAGCTGAAAATATCGTCTCTAGAAACTATATGGGAGCCGTGTGTAGTTATAATTTCTAAATCAAGATTTTTATTCTGTCTAGATTTATTTTAAATGTTATATGTAAGATAAGATAAATTCAAAATTATTTGTTGATTTTCAAAACTTCACACCTTCCAAACAAGCCATCCTTGCTGACCTTTTCGCAAGGGGACAACCTAAAATTTAAATTACTATTTAGCCCATTTCTTCCCGAATAATGAAGCAGCAGTAGCGAAAAGTTCAAATGAAATTATTTTGAAATGATTATTCAGTAAAATTTATTCGATTTCGATTTTCAAGTAGGTGGTAGCCATATAAATATATTTATTTATAATCCTACCTGGGGTAGCCATATGGCTACGCTGTGGCGTAGTGGTAGTGCGTTGGACTGCTACGCAGAGTATCCGGGGTTCGAATCTCGACATAGGCAAAATCAAAAAGTAGAAAAAAACAGGTCCCTTCCATTCATGTACAAATATAACACGTACAACATGAGTGGATGCGAAAAGCTCGGCCTAGGCCCTTCATGGGCTGTTGTGCCATTAAAAGTAAGTAAAGTAAGTAGCCATATGGCTACTATGAGAAGGAAAGGGTTAAATTCAGTTTAAAAACCTGAACATGTGGAAATAATGATTATTTTTTAAATGAATTAATAATTGTATTTTTTGATACATCTATCATTTGTCCGAAAATATGTCAAAAATACATTAGCTTGAAGACTAAGCTTTAGGTGTATATTTCAAAAATAGGTGGTCCATAAGCTGAAGGGCCACTGGGCTCTTATTTTCTCTCTCCGGCTCGATGTATCTCAGCTGTCAAGACTAAGTATTGTTGTGAATTACAACAATTTTTTCTTCCTTTCGCAAACTCTGTAAGTAGATCCGCTTTTGAAAGAAAATTAAGATTTACAAATTCAAATAAGCGGTCAGCTTAACCCCTAGCACCTCTTCTTATTGCATACGGAGAGAGAATGGATGATTGAGGCTAATTATCATACTCGTAATGATCATTTAACAAGCAGAAAATGATAACATTGATATAATTATGTGCTGTGGGAGGCAGACATAAAGAAGAATGCTCATGTGATAAATTGTCAATTAGTTATTGATAACACATGACAGCGATAATGGAAGATAACGACAACAAATTACAAAATCTCTATTTAATTAATTGTTGAAAAACAAAAGTCTCGGAGATAATGAATAAATGATTTAAAGCACTAAATGAAACCACTTCAGCTCAATTGAGTAAGAGTTTGAAAAAAAAAAGTTCAAACTAAATGCCGTGCAATAAATATTATTAATTTATAACTTGATACTTACATAGGGTCATGTAAAAAGTATCCGCGTTTGGTACCCACAAATCTGTCATGTGGTTGAATGTTTAGTGCATCCGCTAACTCCTGACAGCTTGCTTATCGATCTCGTTCAAATAGTTGCAAAATTTAATCGGCTTTTTCAGTGACTTTCACTGCAAATTTAATGAATCTTAGATATCGAAATTTCCGAGACGGAATCGGGCAAACCACTGCAGGGTCCGGCATTCACACACAGCATCCTCACCGTAAATCGCACAAACTTTTCAGTATGTTTTTGAATCAATTTTACATTTTCGATATGTAGTAATAAAGCGTATAAGTACATAGCGTATTTCTTCTGATATTTCACTGCTTTTCAAATCAATGTAACTTTTTACAATTCGTCGGTGGCAATTACCCAACTGTCTTCACTCAAAATATAGCCTGAAAGGCCACACCTTTAAAACATGTGCTCATTTGACATAATCGTGCTAGTGTCTCCACATTTGTGCGGATACTTTTTATATGACCCAATATTTTGGTTTATAGCTAAAGTTTCAAACTAAAACAAATAAAAGGATTTGAAATAAGAATTTCATTCCTACGGAAAAGCCTTAAAACTTATGTCTTTATTTAAAATAATTCTTTTATAACTGAAACGGATAATGATTAAATCGAATACTACTATACTATATACTATTGTAGGAATCAACACAAAAACAAAACAATTTCGGAGTCATCATTCAGTGGCGTACAGGCGAATTGTTCTTCGCACACCTCACAAGAACGTATCCGTTTTGAGTATTCATATTTAGTACATTCATACAAATATACATATGTACATATCTAAAAAGATCACCGACATTCGAACCATCTTAATGTCTTAACGTTTCACTCAATGAAACATCATCACTACATTAGAGAACTCAATGAAAGCTGAACAACATTAAGCTAGACGTAGCCTCTGTGTTCTTCCAGAAAAGGAAATACATACTTTAATAAATTTCAGAAGAATTACCCATATTGCGACTTACATCCATTTTGATTAGTCAATATCCATGAATTTACCAACTCCACCACGCGCACTTTATCACATTCCACGAAACTCTTGCTTTGATTCAATATCAATAGAAATAATAGTGAAAGTATAATTTCAGCTACTACTCGTAAATTAGACATTTTTATGGGATTCTTTCATTTCTGAAAATAAACACCTGAAAATAAATCTTATCAGTTTAAATGTGGCGTTTTTCTTTTGCACCGTTCCACCGATTCGATTTCTGGCTACACGCACTTGATTATTATTAATAACTTCAATCAAGTTGACACAATGACGTACAATTAATGACTGATTCAATGAACAGAATGTTGATGGTAGCAGGTTAGTCTAGTGTGTATTTTATGTACCTACCTTATCAATAGCAAATAAAAACAACAACAAAATAAACTCTTTAGAGAGGTTGACTCTTGAGAGTTAAACTAAGCATTTAGAGAAATGAGGAGATTTGCTGTGGTTATGTGATAAAATTTATTTATTCATGTTGATAAAAGAAAGATAACATAAAGAATGTAAGTATGTAGTATGTCATTGGAATCTACAAGTGTATCCTTAGGCGTAGAAGATTTAGATATTCTCATTCAACTCACATACTACCCCGAAAGTTGAGTGGTTTTATCCACAAAAGCGGCTTTCTCTTTGGATCTGCTAGAAGTTGTTAGTATACTTACTTAAATTTTTTTGCTACTTGGTTTTTAACATTTAAATTTCTAATAGTAAACGCGTGATTCTTGACATGCTTCAAAGTATAAAATGCTCAGTTTGGTTTGCCATTTCATCATGAATAGACTTACGCCTGAACAAGCTACGTCCATTTTATGGTCCTCATTCGATCCACAGAGCAGGCTATTCAGCTCATTGTGGCCATTATTGGACATAAATCCACCAAATCATATCCATAGAGTACGTAACGAAGAAAATATTGCTGCTGTATCCGCCAGTGTTAAAGAAGATCGCGATATGTCCATCCGACGCCGATCGCCTATCGCAGCAATTGGATTTGTGTTATTCGACCACCTGGAAGATTTTACGCAAAGATTTCGGTTTAATGCCATACAAAATTCAGAACTGAAGCTAGGCGACCTACCACAACGTTACCAATTTTTGGTGAATGGGTCTTAGAAAAGCTGGAAGAAGATCCGTTTTTTATCGCAAAATTGTCTTCAGCAACGAGGCAAATTTTTGGCTCAATGGATACGTGAATAAGCAGAATTGTCGTATTTCGTATTTGGAGTGAAGACCAGCCAGAGGCAATTCAGCAGCTAATAATGCATCCCGAAAATGCACTGTTCGTTGCGGTTTATGGGCAGGCGGCATCAAATTCTTCAAAGACGATGAAGGCCGCAAAGTTACTGTCAATGGAGAAAGGTTCATCGTGTCATTGGTGAGATTCCGTAATTCCGGTGTGAAAATTTCAGTTTTTTTTTTTTTGAATTTGCAAAAACCAAGTTTCCTAAAAAATCACCCTTTATAAAATGTATTTGTAATAATATTAAAGTTGATATTGAAAATTCATGTATTCCATATAATTTTTCATGAAAGATACACCATTTTATTTTATTAATAATTTTTTTTAAATATAGAAATATACAAAGTTGAACTGAATTCATATACGAATGCTTCCAGTTTATTCCAGTTCAATTGTGTTCCGGAGATTTCAATGGTACATGCACCAAATTATCATTACCAAAAATTCTCATCTCATATTTGAGCCATTTGGTAAAACGTGCTGTCACCAATATTTCAACATAATCAGTGCCAATTGCTCCATCGATTATTTTCGCATCATGAAACGCAGAACTTTGATCCACTTTCATTTGGACAAATGATATGCGGTGATTTGCTTCAGCATTACAGCGTAAAGTTAATTCAACATTTTGTGGAGAATCCCAGGTGTATTCGTTTGTTTTAAAGTCAAAAAGATCATCGCCTATTTTATGAACAAAAAAAATTTTTTTTTATAATATTGTTTAACTCCTTGAACTGATCACCGGAACAAGTTTCTCCTGACTAGCTATAATTACCCATTTGCCTGAATCCAAATTCATAGTGATGTTTGTGTTCCAATCGAGGTACTGAAGTTGACGATATCTCCACTCCCATTTCCTCGCCTGGTGGCGATGGTGTCACATTAATACTGGCAGAGCCTCGATCCATATTTCAAATTAAACGTACCGGTAAACTTACTGCAGTTGTTTTTATTTCAAAGCTTGAAGTAGAATTGAATTGATTCTTGTATGCTAACGTCTGTCTTTTATATATGCAATGGGTGTGATTACCTTCATTCGCATTGCAAAATCGTTTCATAATATCATTTAAAGATAAAGATTGCAAATAATTTTGAAATTTTCTAGATTTTTATTTACATATGTGCAATGTAGAACATTATTGAAAAAAAAATAATAATAATTATTTGGAAATCCTATCAATTTTGTGAATCATAAGAGTATGAGCCATAATGTAAATGATAACTCAAAATGCTTGGATGCTTTTATTATTTCGAAAATTGTTTAATGTTCCCAATGGACATTAGCTTTTTTTTTTTGTTTTATTTATACATTCTACACACAGGGTGTACCCCTATTAATGCAGAGCATAGTGTTGAGTGGAAGGAAGAGTGATAGGTGAGGGGAAGATGGAGGGAAAATGAGAAAGGGAATGCAATCACACAGTACACCGATAAAGAGATAAGCAGCCATTGTGGCAAGTGTTATGCCTCTACCACAATGAACTTCAGTTTATCAGTGTCGACTATAACCGCATGTAGCGCCAAAGGCCGAGCTTTTCTCAGCCACTCATGTTGTGCGTGTTATATTTGCACATGAATGGAGGGACCTACAGTTTTATGTCGAACGGCGAAGTGAAAAGTTTTTCATAGTCAATTTTTACTCTTGTAGGTTTACCATTGCCTGTCAAGAGGTGTTGCCGTGTGCCGAGATTCGAACCTTTCACACTCTGCGTAACAGTCCGACGCACTACCGCTACGCTACAGCGATCACAAAACGTGCTAGTGCGCTGGCCTGCTACTTACGTAGACTTCACTGGGTTCAAATTGCGGCACAGGCAAAATCAAAAAGCAAACCTACAAAACTAAAAATTGCCTATGAAACGCTTTATACTTCGCCTTTAGGATTCGTCATAAAACTGTAGGTCCCTTCTACTCAAGTGCAAATAAAACACGCACAACATGAGTGGATGAGAAAAGCTCGGCCCAGGCCCTTGATGGGCTGTTGTGCCATTAAAAGAAGAAGCAATAAATATTTTTGCAGTAAAACTTGATAGCAACTAAAATTAATTGAATGAAAAAACAGAAACTAATAACGCCTCATTCGGGTTAAAATATAATACGAAATATTATTTCCCTTTGTCTTATTGAAACAAAGAACTTTTCAGCAATAATTTTTCTATAAAAGCAATATAAAATTACAGAAAGGTGACAGTTTCATTAGCGTTAATTAACACATTAAAAATAAGGCACACGATCAAAATGTTGAGCAATCTTAAAATCATTTTCACCATAACAATGATGGCAACACTGGCGCCTGCATCAGATGCACAAAATTCAACAGCTGCAGGAACGACGAGTACAGTTCAAGCAATGGGCATAATGATGGTACAAATGACGGCAATAGCCACTGATTCGAAGCATGATGGAACTTATCATTATTTGTGTAAAGTTGGAGCAGCTAAAACAAGTAAAAAACTCATTCAAATTATTGTTATTCTACTGAATATGAAATTGTTTAAATTTTGTAGATAATTTAATGTGCCATAGTGAGGATACCCGAGCATGGCTGCTGCCTCATGATGTATCAATGAAACTGCGTTGCCCCAAAGAGGGTGACGGCAATTTAGTGGCATATGCTGAAGTTGAGGTTTACATTACATCGCCGGAAATGCAATGTGCGATTATTAGTGGTGGAATTTTACAGGGCTACATTGAGTTATTGATCACCGCTTTGGGTACCAAATCGATCAAATATAAAGCTGCTATATTTTCTTTTTGAATTTCAAATTAAAATAATAAATATGTTAGAGAAAAGCTGCTGCTTCTCCAAAGACACAGCAGCAGCTCATGTAAAAATACCTTATTATATTCTTATTCTATCAGCAGAGCCTATTACCACTTACCATATTCCTCGAAGCTGTTTACTACATTAATCGTCCAGGAATGTCTTATTACATTTCACATACTCCGTTAGCATTTTATTTTACCACCAACCCCTGGTTTTCATCACTAAAGCCTGCAACTCATGGAATATCATGAATTTTGCCGCTCTTAATACCTTTAAGTAAAAAAAAATATTTATGGCATCAAGACTGTGCCCTAGCATGATCGTTGAGATCTTGCAAAAGCACTTGATAATCTCAGCTCGCAGACCACTCGAAGTAGAATGGAAGTGAATCCCAGAAAAAACAGAACTGTTGCTGTTTATAAACCCAACCAAAATACCCAGATTTAACCTTCAAAATTCATTCTCTTCTCAACCAGCGCCAGATACTTGGGTCTACTGGACTCTACGCCGAACTTGAGACAAAAAACTGAACACTAATGTAATACATTCTACGCCTGGAGAAAGATGATTGGGACGAAATCAAGCGGTTTGTACGTCCAATTCTAACTTATGGCGCTTTGGTAGGGTGGAAAGCCCTCAGTAAGAACTAAATCGAAACAAAATTATGTAGAATCCCAAGGTCAGCGTGTGTTGGAGCCTCATAAACTATTTGCTCCTGCCCTGAGGAGGCTCTCAACTTTCTAGTCCACGTGATTCCGATAGACCTCTTCATTCAACAGTGGACAACCAAAAGCGGCTTAAGGAAAGTTGGATGCTAGAATGCTAAAACTTACGGACATGGAAGTCTGGTAATGTCGCATGGATGAGAAATAGCCAACAAAACGGACTACATCATAACTACTGTGCCTTTTAACGACAATTTCTCAATACTCATATCCTTCCGGAAGGAATGGAGCAATGGTATAATACTCAAAAAACTTCTGTACACCGTTTTTACGAATAGTTTCCAAATTAACTGTGAGAGCAGAAGTCTTCTCAGAGAAGCTGAATATTAATAGATCTGTTTGTCTCACCAATTCCAGGCTACTGGAAGCAGATCCTACCTTTAAAATCACTATCGCTATTCTGTCGGAGAGTCAGGTTGCGATCATGACACTAAAACTCGGTCACAGCAACCTAAAATCTATATATACCATACATAGTAAGCCAGTGAAGAGAAAGTCCCATAACATTGGCTCAGCATCATAGTGGTACCTTGATCTGGGTCCCGACACACCGGAAGAGATTTTTACTAAACTAATCCCAGGCTGAAATAGTATTAACACCACTAAGTGCAGTCAAGAGCGGAATCGTATCAACATCCCTCCCGGTGTTGCAAACAACCAGAGAAAAAGGAAACGGTACTTCAATTCCTCTGCTAATGCCCAGTTCCAGTTAGCCGAGTATCCCGGGGCAATCCATTCTTCGACAATCTTAGAGAACTATTTAAAATCAACATCAATACTCTACCTAAAAGCTGAAAGCAAACGAAAAGCCAGTAACCAATTGTTTGAACCTACACAACGGAGCGTAAGGGGTAAGCGTTAATTGGGTTCTTAGATCGAAGCACCACTTCATCCAAAAAAAAAAACAAAACACAAAATCATACATTTACACTGTGACATTTAGTCTATAATGATTTTCATAGTTATACTCTAAGATCACAGGGTAACTGTCACTTTTAATGAGCTATTACTAATCCTTCCTTAGGATATGATAAAGTAGCATAAAGTCTATAAATTTTTATTATTAGTGCCTTGCATTATTTACATTAAATATATATGTATAAAATACAATTATAATATATTTTTTATGAATTTTTACTTACATTAATTTATTAGATACAATTACAAATTACTTAAACTGAAGATTGAAAGTTACTAATAACCTTTTCCGTATGTCTAATTTATATGTACATCACGCTAAATAAATCCTATTTTTTTGTTTATACGATTATAAATATAAGCATTTGGTTAAATTTAAATAGAAGACCCTAAATTGAATGGTACCTTAGTACTAAGCATGAACATATTATATAATGAGGGATAGTATATAATGAGGGATTCACAAGCTGATGGCGTAACTTGTACTATGTAAATCACATCTGTCAAAACTATTACTACTTTCATGTTTCAGCTACTTTATGTAACTTTTGTTTTGATTATGTATCAACTTGCCAAAGTGTAAACAGCATAAGCTTTTGTCGCTGAAAAACATGTCAGCATAAGTGCCAAATAAACAGCTTTTGCGGGAAGTTTTACTTTTCTTCTTTAATTCGAAACAAATTGCTGCTGAAAGTCATCGATTGCTGTTGGAAGTTTACGGTGAATATAATACTCCATCTGTGAATTATGGTTTCGTCGAGATTTTGGCACGGAACACAAGGAACTGACCCTGGCCAAGTGAAACAATTGGAAGATGAAGAATTGGAGATGTATGTTACTCAACGAAGACTTATGCCAAATGCAAGAGTAACTTGCAATAACATTGGAAGTTACTCTAGCAGCAATTTCCAAGCACCTAAAATCATTGAAGTTCATTCAACAGAAAAGAAAGTGGGTGCCATACCACTTGAAGCGGAAAGAAGCCGAAAGGCGATTTTGCATGTCTGAAATGCTGCTGCAGCACTATAAAAATAAATCGTTTTTCCATCGAATTATTACTGGCGGCAAAAAATGGATTCACTACGACAACTCAAAGCGCAAGAAGTCGTTTGTGAAGCTTGGCCAAACAAAAACATCAACGCCGAAGCATAATATTCATGGTGCCAATATAATGCTCTGTATTTGGTGGGATCCGAAGGGAGTCAACTATTATGAACTGCTAAAATCTTTTGGAACTATTACAAGAGAAGTATTGAAAACAATTCATTCGTTTGAAGAGAGCAATTGTCGAAAAACGACCAGGCATGATACATAAATTTTACAACATTACAACGAGCGGCCTCAGATATGTGAAAAATTATTTGGAAACTATTGGATGGGAAGTTCTAATTCTCCTGCCGGATTCAACAGACCTTAGTCCGTCTGTCTATCACTTATTTCGTTCAGAATGCAGAATGCCCTTACTTGGAGCACGCTTTACTTCAGTTGCAAGTATCAAAAATTGGATTGATTCGTTCATAGCCTCAAAAGATACACGGTTCTTTTAGCAAGGAATCCATAAATTGCCTCAAAGATGACAAAATGTCACAATAGACCCTACTTTGAATAATGCATTCATTTGACTCGTTATTGAACTAAATCTAACTATATATTTGTAAAAAGAACCCCCCTAATTTCCAAGACATACACCCCATATATATACTCGTAAGTAGTTTAAATTGTGCCTATATAATTTGTTATTGTCCTTTTTTAAATTCACTTCAACTAAACTAAATATTCAAACCTATTGCTATCTACCTTACTATACTGCATTCGTATGCAAAACGGAACTTAAAGTAGCCAACGTAAAAATGTGCCGAACACTGTTAAGCCTAACAATACAGAAGGTACTGTGATTGCCATATAATTGCGCTGTCCTCTGGCGCCCCTACCCGTGGCTGCTCGATACTCGTCTTCTGGCAAATATTCACGAACGTGCCTCGTTTTATTCATCATCCAGTAGAAGGCTTGCATATTACCCTGACGCTTAAGTTCGGCACCGACATGCTCCCGTATCTTGGAATTGTAATCGTTGAGCCATTGTTTCTGAAATAAAGAAGAAGGGGCAAAGTGATATGATTCGTAATGCTTTCAATCCACTTTACTCATATTGAGTGATACAAAGCCAAGCAGTTTGCTACCAGTTGTTCTCAACCATTAACTGCCACTTTAAATTTTTACCTGCAAAGCACTGAGTAATGTACCATCAATTAGTTTCGGTTCATAAGGCACTAACGTAACATCGTGGAGCTCTAGAAATCGAGAGCCAGATGGATCTGTATTTCCAGTATCCATAACTTCGAATACATTCTTCAAGCGTGCACCATATTCGCCTCGTTTATAGAAACCAGATTCTGTAAAAGAAACAAATCGAATACAAATTTCTATCGGCTGCTATATACGAAGTACTTACCACTTGAGAAGAAGTAACCTTCCTTGAATGTATAGTTGCTGTCCTTGCCATAAGCTAACAAAATTGGAGCTAATTTAAATGAAAAGGAATCTATTAAAAGCCACACGCTTATTGAAACATAAATGTGAAACTAACGTTCGTCCACTGCGCTGAAAGCGCCAATGCCATGCCCCGTTTTCTGCGGGTAATCACTCATGCCTTCCCACAAGGGACGACGCACCAGCGGATCAAGCTGTGACGGCTTTAATGTGGCAGGGATTTTTAATGCAGACAAACCGATTATGCCTGCCAGTACATTTGTGTAGGCACGTTTCATCTCTGCCGTGGGTTCACCGAATATAAATGTACGTATCACATCGGTGGTGCCATCGAAATATTGGCCCCCCGATTCTATGATCAACAGATTTTGATCTGTCACTTCGATATCGGTGACATTACTGGATATATAATACGGCAAGGCAGAGTGTTCGCCGAAAGCGACCACTGTACGCAAGGAAAGACCCTTGGCATGATCCTGAGACAGACGCGAACGTTCAACTTCAAATTTGATTGCCTCTTCGGTCCATTGTTCGGTGAAGAACTAGAAAGAATAATATTAACTAGAAATGATAAGTAAGCGTTTCGGGTTCCAAAACGATCGTTTGATCTGCCTGTTCTCATTAATTAAGCCTATTTAAATACGATTATACTCTAATCGTATTATACTAACAATATACCATAAACTTTCCGAATTCGTAAAATAATTTTACAAATTATACGTTAATAAAATATTAGAAATTGTTTGAACAATTTCTACGCAGATTTACTTACCCTAACTTCTAAATTGCTCATCGCTTCACACATGGCAGCTCCATCTCGGATGTGAGCCTGGCGCATGCCTCGCTGCTCTTCGGGCGTCTTTTGTGCACGCATAAAAATTATGGGCGAGACATGATGGAAGATCATTTGCAATGGCAACGATGAGAATATAGCCTGCGAGGCACCCTGATCTTGCACACACGGTGCTGGTATCAGAACTCGCTTCCAAATTTGTGCATAGGTGCGAATATCGTTCCAGATTTGATGGTATGCCTTGATTCTACAAATTACATGCAGCGATATAAATACTTACTAAGTTTCATTTCAAACTTTACACATTCATTTACTAACTTGACACAATCCTTGAAACATGCCGCATACAAGTACTCAGCCAAGCGTAAATAGGGCCTAACACGATCAACATAGAAGAATATTTCGTTGTGCATCACGAGCACGTAAGACTACAAAGACGTGGTTGAATTTAGAAAGGATGCGCCACAAAGCTCAGTTATGAATTGGATTGATTACCTTCACTACCGGCGTATATGGTATATCTATGCTGCGTATATTTAGCAAATAGGTTATTTCTGTCAGTGACGTAACAACCATGGCATCACACGAATAATTTCTCAGCTGCGAACGCAAATCGTTAACTTTATTTTGACAACTTTCGCCTGCGTAACCAAGATCTTGGCAATGTATATGGGCATTAGCAGGCTTTGGACGATGCGAACCCCAAATAATGTCAACCAAATTATTATTGATTTTGGTAAGCACAAGAGAATTACTAATAAGATCAGCCTCCCAGCTTAACCACAGGTGATGTGGAACGATATGAGGATCCGCGCCAACTCGCTGCTTAGGATAGAGTAGATCCTAAAAACACGAAAAGTTGAAAACCAGATTGAAACTAACATTTCACTTACGCCCAGCCAATTTGGTATTGTCACCGTGTCGCCCATACGATAAATCTCCCAATCACATGGCAATTCACCATCTGCCTGTTGTACGTAACGATTTTCAACCCATAGCGCAGCACGTTTCAGCGTAATCACGGCTATAGCGTTAATCCCAGTGAAGCCAGTCAAATACTGCAGGCGCTGGTCGCGTACCGCGACTTCCTGATTCAAATGCTCATCGTAGGAGGGCAGTATGTAGGCGTCGATTTCCGGCCCTTGCAGCGTAGAACTTATCTGCATTTGTTCGCGCACCGCAAACAGTCGACGCCGATATTCGCTCACCGGTTGTAGCTGTGTGTAGATAAAAGTGCACTCTCTCGTTATACAATACCTCGTCCAGTTGTACCATGACGGCTACTTACCAATTTTCCTTTACGATATTTGCATACTTCACGAAAGTAACCGTTCGACTGCCCTTCCGTCGTGCTGACAAGCGAAATTAACGCTGCAAAGCGATTTAAAAGAGTACAATAATAAATGAATGAAACGTACGTTTCTTAAAATATAAATTAATTTTTATACTTAATTTTAATTAAATAATTGAGTGTGTCTAGCACACTCAATAAAAATTTCATCTGACTTAGAAATTAATGTGCCACTGGTAAAATCTTTGATATATGGAAACAACGATAATGCGGTTAAAAATAAAGCAAGTGCGTCACTGGCAGGACGCTGCACGGCGAGACCCACACTTTCATAATTTTTCCCACGATCATAAAAGTACATGCAAATTTTGAATTTGTGGATTTTCGCTAGTTTTTCCGAATTGAAAATACCTATTATATTTAAATCGAAAATGCCAAACTAGAAAAACAAATCTGATGTCAATGTCCATTCTGGACGGCTTCAAGTTTACCTAGTGCCAATGCAGCAGCAAGACGTTACCGATTGCCAAGAACATTTTTTGAGTGCTGTGCTCTTTGCTTGTTCGTTTGACTGTTGGTTTTTTGTTTTTTGTTTTTGTCTTTTTTTGTTTTTGATTTATCTACAAACATTTGACCACCTGCTGTGAGAAAATCAAACGAAGGCATTACATACGAGAACCCATACGATGCCTTAGTAGCCAAAGGGGAGGAAGGGTGATAAAAATTAAACACTGGGTGGAATTTTAGAAATCACAATTTCGTTATTATTGAAACAAAAACCAAATAAGAGAATTTAAACTGGAATCGATTCTGATCGGAAATCAAAAGTAGATATTTTTGGAGTTCCCTACAATTGAAAATGTTCCGATTTCTTAAGTTTAAAATATTTCAATCGGACTTTTTAAAGTTTTCAAATATGATTTAATATAAATTTATGATGCATCTTGGCCATTCCAGAGTAAGTAAACATTTCAAAAAATTTCGATCACATCATTTTAGATTTGGCTCAAAACCTGCCCCATGGTTTTGGTTCAGGCCAAACCTATCAAAAATGGGTACGATAAAATTCCGACGTGATTTTCACTGGAGTTGCCGAGTTGAGCAACCCAATAGCCGAAATTGTCGAATTACGAAATCGTCTTTAACTCACCGATTTTACCGATTTTTCTCAGCTCAAGTATCGTTAGAATGGTAATAAGCCTATAAATTGCAATTAATTTTTAAATGAATTAATTTTCAAATTAAATTATTTTTCAAATAAAATGATCAAGTGCCTCAATTTGAAAATTCGTTCCCCATAGTCCTGAAATTTAAATTTTTTTTTTTTAATTAAATTTCCTCTCGAAAGATTCCTTCCGATCTAATTTGTAAAATTCTCTTCTTAATTTCTATCAAGTTTTGACCAAGCAGATACATTTCAAGGCCACCGCATGGAATTTAAAAAAGTATGTACAGGGTGACCACCCAAATGTTGGCATACACAAATTTTAACCACTATAACTTTTTAAAACATAGTTGCCCTGGGTGAAATTTTTATTTTACGAAATCCATTAGAATTTTTGCTTTATGAAAACATTATTTCAAATTGAATTCGATGCGCTAGTCAAAAGTTATCGATATAATAAACCTAAAATTATTAATAACCCATAATTATTAATAAAATTAAAAGCGTTCAAAATGTAGATCTATTTTTCGCCAGCTGAAACATCTCGGAGTAAAGCGGAATTTCGTTTAATATTTATGCTGTAAGAAGATTTATGTACATTGGCTCAATATGTGATCGTGAAAAAAGTGGCCGGGGACGAAGTGTTCGCACCACAGAAGCTATAAAAATCGTCAAAGAATGTATCCGGTCAGCACGAGAGATGACCGAAAATATTAATATGTCGCCCAAATCATTAAGACTCCTTTTGCGTTACAATCTCAATATGAAGGCGCAACTCGTCTTCACCGACGCAACAGTGGAAGAACGACTACAAATATCCAAATTCTTGGCACGTTGCCGATGAAATAGTTTTTTCCGACGAAAAACTTTTTATATTGAAGCCACCTCACCACACCACACCACACGCAAAATGATAGATTGAAGCGGTATCTTACAAGGACATCCCAAATGATAAAATAAAAACATGTTCTCAGATACCAAAATTTCTCATCAGTTATGGTCTGGGGCGCCTCACCACTTGTTCTCATTGACAAAGGGGTTAAAATAAAAGCAAAATACTACCTGGAAGAAGTTTTGCTAAAATATCTTAAACCCGACGTCGAGAAAATGTACGGAGGCCATTATTATTGCTTCTATCAAGAAGGTGCACTTGCCTTTAAGACTGGTGTGAAGGTAATTTGACTAATTTTTTCCCCAAGTATGAATGACCTCCAGACTGCAATCCTTTGAATTCTTTTCATATGGGGATATATGCTGCAGCAGCTAAAGGATTAAAAAAACACTAATTTGATTGATTTTAAGCATGCCATTATAGACGAATGAGGCCATATATCAACGGAAGTAGTGCGTGCCGCGTGTAAGAGTTTTGATGGTAGGCTTAAGAAGGGTTGTGATAAAGAAAGGCCAAGCAATCGCGTAATTGAAACACGAAAGAAATATTTAAACATCTAATATGTGTATTTTAATAAAAAAAAAGGCCCTTCAGGCCTCACCCTTGGCTCCGCTCATGGCTTCTTGTGAATTATCTTTAAACTAGATATTTTATTAAAAACTCATTGATTTTATTTAGACTAAAACTAAGATTAAGAAATAAAGAATTGACCACAGACCTCTCTGTACCTAGTACATACATATTGTTTAAAGCAATTGTACCAATGGCGCATGTATGTATGTACATAGTCGGTAATTGTTAAGTGATGCCTTATGTTAAAAAGTTGATTACTTTACCAAAAATAAAAATGATATTCCATTTATCTTTACAACTTCTGAATGATGCTTGAAGGACACGCACTGGGCATAATGGCAAAATTTTCCATTAATCACTTTTAAAAATGGAAAACAAAATCTAAAAAATTCTAAGTATTTTAGCTGAAGGACAAAACTGAGTAATTTATAAAGAAATAATGAAATTATTTATATTACGTTTTCACTAGAACTTTCAACTAATTATTAAATATTTTATTGTCGAAAGCATTTCCACCAGATATTCAGCAGCTTATGTATATGACGCACACACGCACATCATATACATACATACATA
Organism: Palloptera scutellata; assembly: GCA_958295655.1. Lineage (NCBI taxonomy): Eukaryota > Metazoa > Arthropoda > Insecta > Diptera > Pallopteridae > Palloptera > Palloptera scutellata. The sequence continues at coordinate 37,386,799 of OY282450.1, read as the reverse complement.
CATATACACGATGATCTTCAAAATCTCAGCTACCCAGTAGGTGAAAGTGTAAGTATTTTACAAATGGTATGCATTCTCAACGGCGAATACACGGAGGCACAGGCACAGCTCCGCCTTGACCATTTCCAGAATACAATTTTTACCCGTTTTTGGCACAACACAAATCAACTCCTCAAAAATGCAACATTTACGACAAAGTGAAAAGCTTTTTATAGGCAATTTTTACTCTTGTATGTTTGCCATTACCTGCCAAGAGGTGGTGCCGTGTATAAAATTTGATTTTTCTACTTTTTGATTTTGGCCTGTGCCGAGGTTCGAACCCCGGACACCCTGCGTAACAGTCCAACGTACTACTACTCTACGCCACAGCGATCAAAACCACAGTTTCGGATTTTATTGAGATCACATCTGGTGTGCCTCAAGGCAGACCTATTGGTCTGTACCTCCTGTTCATTAGCGATTTAACATTACGAGTAGAAAAGTACGAGTAGAAAAGTACGAGCAGAATAGTAAGAGTAGAAAAGTACGAGTAGCGGTATTTGTACTGATGCTCAGTATTTTAGTACTGCTACTTGACAAAACGCAAAGAGCAATATTTTTCAAGTAGTCCGTACTCAGTAGGTGCATATTTAAAAATTTAATTATTGAAATATTTTGGAAATAAATAATTGAGAATAATTGAGATATTTGAAATATCGCTACTAGTACTTAAAGTTTTAGCTCTCCCTCGAAGTAGCAAAAGCCGTAAAAGCTCGCATGAAGTAAAAACAAACCGCATTAAACCGAACCCTACTTTTTTTCTACACCTCTATTGAGCTAAGAGCTTCTAAAAAGGATTCTGTGCCCAATGTTAGTTTCGTCAATCTATAGTTTTTACCCTTACCTCCTTATCAATGGAAATTAATTGAAAATATATCATAGGTAATTATTCAAATTATTTAAATAATGTGGGTATTCAATCAAAATCGTAAATTCGTATGTCGTAGTGACGTATGTGATGTAAATTTACTCTGACGAATAATGGAAAAATCAAATTTACATCGAAAATTGTTTACGCCTTATATGGTACTCTTAAGTGTAAATCGTTTACATAGCGATACAATTATTAATTTTTTATTAGAAAGTTTAATAAATCTCTCATGAGCCCTAGAATTTTAGGAAATAGTCATGGTAAAAAATTCTGCAAATTTTTCAAATTAATTGAGAATACATGAAATATTTTTCGTGAATTTTCATAAATAGATTTTCCCCACAATGTTGGCAACTGCAGTTGTCAGCTGTTCGCAGAAATAAACTAATCGAAAGGCCACGACTGCGGTAATAGAATATCAGTGAATAATTTTTATTATTTTTTTTAATATTCGAATGATTATTTCTTCCAGATAATTGAACTAGAACGACACCGTTTGCAGTCCACACACAGGTGGACATAAAAACAAGCACACACCTTCTGGAATCAGTCATTGCTGATAAGTATTAAACGCGAACCGAAAACATTTGAAATTCAGAAATTGAAATCTTATGATCTCTGTTGTGGTCACTGTGGCGTAGTGGTAGTGTCCGAGGTTCGAATCTCAGCACAAACAAAGTCAAAAAAAAAAGTGGAAAAAATAATTTTTCTACACGGCACCACCTCTTGGCAGGCAATGGCAAACCTACAAGAGTAAAAATTACCTATGGAAAGCTTTTCACTTCACCGTTCGGATTCGACATTAAACTGTAGGTCCCTTCCATTCATGTACAAATATAACACGCACAACATGAGTGGATGCGAAAAGCGAAAAGCTCGGCCTAGGCCCTCCATGGGCTGTTGTGCCATTAAAAGTAAGTAAAAGATCTTGCTCAAGCAAGATTTTTCGTTTTTCACTTAATGAGCCCTAGAATTTTAGGAAATAGTCACGGCATCTTAACGTTTCGCTTTTTTTTCGTATCAACAAAATCAGCTGTTTTTTGTTTTCACTAGTTTTTTAAGTTACGTTAAACACACGCATACATACACTCATCGTTTTTTGGAAGTGCGTTCATGATCGTCAGCGACGTAATCGATTTTTTTTTTTTTTTTTTTGGCATCGGATTAAACTTACTAACGCTACTAATTACCCTTAATGAACATTTTCCTAACTAAGCTGAACTGCCTGCCCTCCTTTCGCAACGGCTTTGTTTATGCTCATGCTAGGTATAATTAAAATGAATTCGTCTCAAAAGTACTTAGAAATCTTTGGCTGATCACGCATTTAATGCTCGCACAATTGAACGCATCACTTCAAACTTTGATCGATTCACGCTACTAATTTTTTTTTTCGTTCCTGATAATTGGCGGACATTTTCATTGCCAAATTGACAAATTTTATGATCGTTGAAAGTTTAGGGTAAAGCGTAAAAAATCATGAAAATCAAAAATATGCATACTTATAATCATTTGATTTATAGCGAAAGTTCAGAAATCACTGAGAAAAAAATTAGAGACAAATGACAACAAAATTTCAGTTTAATGTTCATTTTCTTTTGCTGCTGGTTTTGCTTCCATATTTTATTTTTGTAGATGAGAGAAATTATTGCTGATGTTTATTTTACCATGCTCGAGTCACATGTATTAAAATAAAAACATTACTAAATACCAAAAAACAAAAACAAAAACAAAAAATAAATAAAATAAAAAAATAATAAATAATAAACAACGAAAAACGAAGTCAATTATTAATCGGGCATAACTACGCCCCGCATTTATGACGTTCAATGTTTTTAAAAATAAGAAATGCTGCCAATTTTTGTTGTCAGCATTTTCTCGGTATATAAGAACTCATAATGTGCGGTTTAAGAAAATTTGCTCGCTTTTACTATTTGGATGTTTTAAAAATATATACATACCAACGTATTAATAAATGGAGAAACTATTTTTAAACATAAAAATTCGATTGCGATATGAAAATTGAAATTGTTAATTTCCATTTAGTAAAATTTATTTATTTTTAGAAAATTCCTGTAATTATTTCATTAGAAATTTTTCCATATTCTTTCCATTTCGATTATGCAATTATGTACTTACAATTCCTTTGAAATTTTATTATAAGTAACATAAATATATCTAAATTTTCTGGCTATATCAAATATTTTAGCAATCTTCTGAATTTGAGGAAAAAAATTTGTATTGTTTTTCTATGGTTTTTTTTTGTTGTTTTTTTTTATTGAAATTGTGTTTACTTTACTTACCTAAAATGCTGAACGCCAATTGCCAAAACCATTTAGCTGTCGTCATTGCGAAAAATTTTCCGCCAACCCGTTCACTTTTACTTTCAATATTTTGCACTTTACTGCAATAAAATATTATGGAATATTTTGCACTTTACTGCTGCTGCCACAATTCAAATGCTGCATGCAACTTTTGTTCTCTTTCACGCTTAATTTAAATCGTATTCTAAGCGCTTTTCTTTTGTTGTTGTTATTCTTTTTTTTAGCAATTAAATTAGATTTCGTTTGTTATTTTCGTTTTATCGGCCAGCAGCATACAATCTGCTTTTTTCCTTTAGCTTGTAAATTATCAGGGATATGGCATGAAATGATTTTTATGATTTCCTTCAAGAGTGTTTCTAAGATATTTAAGTAAACAGAGAATATTTGCAATTGTATTTGTAAATGCTATGAGAAAAATGTGAAAGTAGAGAACTCATTACGGTCGCTGGGGCATATGTGTGTTGGCGTGCTACGCAGAGTGTCCGGGGTTCAAATCTCGGCTAAGGCAAAATCAAACAAAAAATTCAAAATTCAAAAGGCAATGGCAAATAAAAAATGCCTTTCAAAAGCATTTCGCAGTTTGTATTCGGCATAAAACTGTATCCCTTCCATTCATGTACAAATATGGTATGTGCAGGTTATTTGAAACGTTTCTAGCCTAAATATGAAAACACAGTCATTTTGGTTTGAGTTTTGGCTTTTTATTCAGTATAATCTCCTAACAGTTCAATGCCCTTAGTCCAGCGCTCCTCCAATAAATCTATTCCATCATTAAAGAACGATTCCGGAAGGTCTGCAAAATATACCTCTACGGGCTTCTATAGCTTCTTTATTCGACGTAAAACTCTTTTCACGGATGAAATGTTTTAGGTTTCGGAACAGGTAGTAGTCGCTGGGAGCCAAATCTGGTGAATAACGGTGGATGGTCAAGCAATTCGTACTTTAATTCATTGAATTTAGCCATTGTGAAAACACTTGTGTGAGGGCGTATGTTGTCTTGATGAAAAATGATTTTTTTCTTCTTCAAACCGGGTATTTTTTCGCGAATTACTGCATCCAGTTTATCCAAAAGGTTACAATAGTATTCTGAGTTTATTGTTTTACCTTTCTCTAGGTAATCAATCAACAACAACCTGCAGCGTGGCATAGAAAGGTCAACATTTTATTTTACCCGCAGCTGCACAATTAATTGGAAGCATCTATTTATGAGAAATGATTCCATGCGACCGTCTTTATCTCAACCATATAATGGCCCTTTCGAAATCGTTGAGAGTAGTGAAAAACACTACAAAATAACAGTAAATGAATGAAAGCAGCTTTTAAGGTAGACGAACCGACCCTAACGTGAAACATCATATCCAGTAATGACTTCCACACTACTTTCAACCAGCAAGGTCACCCGCTCGGGACGCTAAATTGCCAGCCCGCTACCAGGGAGGTTGTCACCTTATTTTAAAGGGGAATAAGGTGGCAACCTCGGCCACCAAAATGCGACTCTGTTGAGAGCTAACATTGGTGAAGAATTTTGATCATCGGTTCGTGAACGCGTGGAACAGGAAATCGTTGTCGGCATAATTATTAAATTAAAACATTGGAAACTGTTAGATTAATTGTTACTGAGTATTTATTAATGAATAAGCTTAAGAAAACTAAATATATATGGAGTGAGATTGAAAAAATCTTAATACACGTTTTAACTAACAATTTTTTTTGGGTGTAAAATTTAAAAATTTCTTTGATCCAGCTATCTTTGAAAAAGATGTCAGTTATTATTTTTAATGACAAACATGTTGATTTATTGTGAGTTTGATCAAAATGAGTGAAGAAAAAGAAGTACGTCTTAAAATTATTAAAAAGTTTCAAAAAAATCCAAATTTATTTTATTTTATTTTATTTTATTTTTTATTTATTTATTTATTTTTTCGAAAACCGGCACAACAAAGTTTAAAACCTTATTAGCAGTACCGGCAGCATGTAGCGTAAACAAGATTAAATACGACTTATAATATATATTGCATGACATACAAATTTAAACTTTACTTTAAAATTAAACATTAAACATCCATTCATCTATTCATAAAAAATTTTAATAACATATATATAGGATATATTTCATTATTTCCTATTACAGCGAAGAAAGAAATAAAGCTAGTTTATTTTTGAATTGCACAGCATTATTACCAGATCTTAAACTATTAGGAATGCATTCCAAAGACGAACAGAGTGTACAAAAAACTGCCTTTCAGACGTTAAACAAGAAACACGTAAACAGTTAATCATATTAGTTCGATTGGATATAGAAAACAAATAACTGGGTTCTGCATTACATATAATTTTATGCAACAATAAAAGCGTTCGATAGTTCAGTAAGTTATCAAAGGTTAAGCCATGGATTCTTTTAGCAAACTGGGAAACATGATCTCTTCGTTTTAGTCCAAACACATAACGAACAATGTTATTGTAAAGAATATTTAATTTATTTTTACTTAGACTATCACAGTTTGCAAATATTTCGCAGCCATATAGCATTGTTGGTATGAGATATGCTTTAGCAAGTAGCATTCGAATATGAAGAGGAGTAAAGTACTGCGTCGTCCAAAGAACACGAAGCATGCTGTAGACTTTCCCAACCGTGTTACTTATGTGGTTATTCCAAGTTAGAGTTCTGTTGAAGGTTACCCCTAGATTTTTTGCAGAGTCTACGTATTCAATATTGCTTCCGTTTAATGAAAGGTTAGGAGGGGCAGTGGAAATGTCAATGATTTTCTTCGCAATTACCAAGCATTTTGACTTTGCTGGATTAAGGCTTAAGCCGTTTTTTATTGCCCAATTACCAATGTTTTCAAGAACACTATTCAGATTGTTGATGCAGTCATAGAGGTTCTCACACTTACAGTTGACGTACAACTGGACGTCATCTGCGTACATATGGATCTTACAGTTTTTCAAAACACTAGGTAGGTCATTTATGTACATAGAAAAAAAAAGGGGACCCAAGACAGAACCTTGAGGAACACCTCTTATAATGGGTAGAAAGACTGATGAACAGTTATTGGCGAAGACAGCTTGTGACCTATTGGAAAGATATGACGCAATAAGATTCGTCGCAGATGGGGAGAAGTTAAATAATGTAATTAGTTTTCTCTCCAAAATATATTGGTCCTTAAAAAAATTGGCCAAAGAATTGAAGGTCTGCCGTCAAACTGTTTCCAATGTTATTAAACAGTTTCGGGAGAATTTGACCATAGATAGGAAACCCGGTTCGGGAAGAAAACAAGGACCACATGAAATTGGGAAAGCCAAGAAAATAGAAATAGCACATTGAAAAGATCTCCAAACACATCTGCTAGAAAAGCTGCCCTGTTAGCCCAGTGCTCTGATTTTTTAGTGCGAAAAGTTAAAGACAATGCAGGTTTGAAATCATACAAAGTCCAAAAAGTTCCAGACAGGAATGCTGCAAGAAATTTAGATGCCAAAAGTAGGGCTCGGATATTAAAAGCGAATTTCATGCAAAAATATTCATGTTGCATAATGGACGACGAAATGTATATATGCAGTTGCGGCAAAAGAAGCAAGTCATTTGTTGCAGTGGGCTCTATAAATACCGAAATATACATCAAAGAATGTTTGACAAAAAAGGCTTCTTCCTTTCACAAGAAAGCACAATGTGTCCACATATTTTTGGCCCGATTTGGCATCATGTCACTACGGCAAGAAAGCTCTGGAGTGGTACCAAAGTAATAACATAGTTTTTGTACCAAGAGAAGCCAATCCTCCAAATTGTCCGGAGCTAAGACCAGTGGAGAGATATTGGGCACTTGTGAAAAGAAACTTAAAGAGCACAAAAAATGTGTCCCAAAATATCGAAGATTTTAAAAGGAGATAGGCAAACTGCTCCAAAAAGGTGTCTGAAACAACTATCAAATCTCTAATGGAAGGCTTACCAAAAAAGGTCCACGAATTCATAAATTGTGGTTAAAACTATAAAAGTTATATTTTTCTGTAATTTGTAAAATATTATCAATTAAATGAAAAAAAAATCAAAACTCTAAGATCAACCGTTTAAAAATTATTGAGTTTTATATATGTTAAGATTTTTTCGATCTCACTCACTTATACTTATATCCTTAAGTTCGGGAGTCAATGATCTCTAAATCGTCGACATTCCAAATATTTTTTCATTTGGCCTTAGAATAACTACATACATACATAGTATATAATTTGTAGAAATGTCTTTGAAAATGAAATCTGACCTTCATCGCTTACTCGCCCGCTTCCTATTTTAATTGAATGTGAGCGGCAGCTTTATGCTTGTATGCAATTTGTGTGTTCATTTCCATTCCAAAATGTTTTAATTTCAAAAATTAAGATAATCCAAACAGATCTCGGAATTATAATTTTCGCACTTTCATACGCATTTCATGTGTGTATAAATTCGTGAACTTCACCTTGTTCAATAAATAGAAACTTTCATGTGAACTGGCAATGGAAATGATGTCGACGAATATTATAAAATTATAAGTAAAATAGTATACGTGTAACAGGGATGCCAACTTGTGGGGAATTCACCACATTGAGGAGAATAATCTCAACTTATAGTTATGTAGTTGTGGGGATTGGGAAATGGGACCGATTTTGATTTTAAGTATAGGGAGCTGAAATTCTTTTCTTTCCTATTCTTATGATTTGTACTATTTTAGAGTTTTCATTAAGTATACCCATGTGTAATATAATATCCAATACCTTTAGATTAGATTAAATTGAAACAGGGGCTGGGCAAAAGGCACCGAATCACAGCCGCCTAACTCTTTATAGCTATTGTGAAGAGCCCGTTGAATATGCTAAGACACTCTTCCTAGGGTTGTAGCTTATGTACCTGCTAAGATATCCCTGGGAGTCATATTGCCCACTTCAACCGTAGTTCGGTATGCAACAGTAAGATGACGAAGTCTAAGCCTTACACGCTTGTCACAGTGGCACAGAATGTGTTCCTCTGTTTTATGGTCTTCGTCACAAAATTTACATAATTCGTCCCGAGTTATTCCCATGTGTTAACAAGATGTTTCATAACTGGGCAGTGTCCAGTAAGAAATCCTGTAACAGCTCGGATTCCGTTTATGTTTAACATCAAGAGTTGTTTTGCTCTTAACTTTGATACTCTTGGTGTTTAAGCCACCCTTATGTACCTTTACTTTCCTTTTCATTTCTATTCATTTTCTCTATCTATGCTTCTTTTCGTTCTATTCCTTCTATTGCTCTCTTGGTTCTTCTCTAGAACAATTTCGCCACGTTCGGTTGGGCTCTTAAATTTTTATTATACTTTTAAAAGTTCCAATTTTTCATTGCAACGAATAAATTTTATTAAATTTAAATACAAATTCCTTGTGCTTTGATATCTCATACCCACTTGGCATAAATTGGCAGGATTTTGTTTGTCTGTTGCCTAAGGTGTCATGCCAGGCAGCCTCGACCTTTCTTTTCACCCACGTGTTAAGATTGAGCTTTACAAAACTCCATGCGGGCCATAGAATGGGTTTGGTCCAAACATGGGTACGGATGCCCTTTTCTGGCTAGCTCGTCAGCCATTTCATTGCCCTCAATACCACTGTGTTTAGGCACTAAAATTGGGTGGATTCTATTTCGTGATGCTAGCTGGATCAGTAGTTGATGGTACTCCCATATAAATTTTGAACTTATTTTGAAGGAGTTTAAGGGCAGTCATTTACAAGACGGCCTTTCTCTAAGACATATGGTAATTTAATTGCTTGTACTTCAATTTGAAAAACTGAGATTTCTTGATTCATACTAGCAATAATATCCTTTCTCAGTCTAAGTCCATAAACTCCCGATCCAACTTTCTCGTTTGTTTTTGAGTCACCTGTGTACCACAGATGGTAGTAGAACATTCCTTTTCCCAGTTTTCTCTACTAGGGAATGTAACTTAAAAGTTGTACTGGAATTTATATAGGGGTAGGCATGAATCATTTAATGTGATGTCAAAATTGTATTCCTTTTTTTTGCCATTACTTCCACTTATTATTTCTCGCTACAAAAATATATGACCTCTAAAATTGAAAGTAGTTCTGAACTAGTTAGTTTAATTACGAAAGCGTTACCCTACATTATTTTTATTTACTTCAATTTGTCGATATGTTGATAAGTCCTTTTCAAATCTGAGAGAAGGCAGTCGTAGTTTTCAATGCTGTTTTTAATGTGCGAAATTTTAATGTTTTTTCATAATTACAATCAAGCAAAGAACTTTTTTCATTTTTGAACCCTGGAAAAAAGCCATTTTCGCATAGTGATTAAACACTTTCATTTGAAAGGCGAAACATCGACAAAAATCTAAGTTAAGTTGGGCATAGTTCATGGCACATCTGCAGCAAATAAAGGAACAGTTGAAACAGCGGGTTTCACCGGGCGAATCGGCGCCAAAGAAGTCGAAAGTGGGTCTGTCGGCCAACAAGTTCAAGGTGACAATATTTTGGGATGCAAGCTGAATAATTTACATTGATTACCATGAAGAGGGAAAACTAAACAACTTCTAATACAACAGTTTAAAAGATGATAAAACAACCCATTAGGCCAAAAGATCATTAAGACCATGGCCATGTGCCTATTCGTTATGGCGCTTCAAATTGCTCTCTCCTCCACCATATTCTCCAAATTTGCGCCCCTGCGACTATTTCCTGTTTCCAAACCTGAAGAAATGGATTGGATTTAGTTGCAAAAATGAGGTCAGCGCAGTGACAAAAACATAAGTATTTTGAAGGGTTTGAGAAATCATATATTTGAAAGGAATCAAAAAATTGTAGAAACGTTGGACGAAGCAAAAGAGACAATGTTGAAAATGAAAATGAATTAGCCCAAAACATTTTGATTTGTTTTTTAATTTGGAAAAAATTTTAAAAATAATACCATTGAGTGAAAATATTTGAAGAATTCTTGTCATGGTAATTCTCGATTACCTTTTCGAATTTTAGTAACTTATATTGATTATTGAAACACAATAATTTACCACCAAGATCACTGATGAGGGACCATGGCTAATTCCGAAGCGATCGTGTGATCAGAATGTTTTATATACATTGTTGTTATTAGCTCTATGGCAAACCTAACGTTCCTTAAGTCTGTTTACTACGTTAAAATTAATATGTTTTGCAATTGTTTTTATTTTTTTTTTATTGAAAGACATGTGTCTACTTTCGTATGTACTGCCTCGGAATAAAACGTGTTTTCCATAACCTCCTATAAATTAACCTCGAGTTATTTTATGATGATTACTGAAGTATTTTGACTCTAGCGTACACCATTCTTGAGCTGGATAGCTTCGAAAAACCGCCCATAAGATCATTAGGCTGCTAAACTTTTTTCTTCTTTTTCGTTCTTTTAATGGCAGTTCAGCCAATGGAGAGCCTAGGCCGAGCTTTTCGCATCCATTCACAGCGGCCTTTGGTATATTTTTGTAAATGAATGGAAGGGAGACCTACAGTTTTATGCCGAATCCGAATGGCGGAGTGGAAAGCTTTTCATAAGCAATTTTTACACTTGTAAGTTTAACTTTTTTCACTCCATACTACCGGGTGTTTTTTAGAAGTGTGGTTTTCAAGAAGAAATAAAACGCATACAATTTAACGTTATGGCCAAGAATTTAGCTTTATTATAAAGATAAGGATTTGCCATTGTGTTTTAAAAACGATTTCGGGCAAGTGGCCGCAGCGGCTGATTTGAATAAATTCCAGCCGAGAGGCCAAATTTTCGACCTCTTTTTGCAGTAATAACGCGCCGAATATTCTCTTCCAAGGCGTCAATCGTCTCGGGCTTATCTGCGTAGGCAAGTGACAAATAGTCCAGCGGTGTTAAATCGCACGATCTTGGAGGCCACGCCACAGGCCCACGACGCGAGATAATGCTCTCACCAAAAGTTTCCTCCAATAAATTGCTTGTTTCGTCTTGTTGGAACCAAAGGTCGTCCACATCAACATCCTCCAATTCACAATTCAGGCACGAAAGTAATTAATTATGGCTCTATAACGTTCCCCATTGACTGTAACATTATGACCGGCTTCATCTTTGAAGAAATATGGACCAATGATTCCCTCTGCCCATAGAGCACACCAAACAGTGACATTTTGAGGATGTAACGATGTAACGGCATCTCAACAATGGCTTATGGATTATGATCATTCCAAATGCGACAATTTTGCTTATTAACGTACCCATTCAACCAAAAGTGAGCTTCATCGCTGAACACAATTTTCTTGTGAAAATCGGGATCGGTGGCCATCTCGTTTTTCGTTTTGGGCCCATTCACCGAACGTGCGACGCGCTTGATGGTCATTCGGCTTCAATTCTTGCACGAGTGGGATTTTGTAAGATCGCAAACCAAGATCCTTCCGCAAAAACTTCCATAAAGTGGATGGGCACAGCTCCTATTGTAGCACGCGATGGCGGATGGACTCATTCTGGTCTTCTTCAATACTCTGCTCCACAGCAGCAATAGCGTCTTCGGCACTGAAGCGCACTGTACGGCATCTCTGAGGATGCGCATTATCCACTAGAGTAAACATGGTGCGAAACCGAGCCATGGTTTCGCGAATTACCGAATCTGCTGGGCGATTATGTCGACCGAATATTGACCGACGCATCGCAGCGCGCGATGCGTCGCGCCAACCGAACCATTATTTTGGTAATAAATTTGCACGATTTGCAAACGTTGTTCAGGAGTAATTCTATTCATTATGAAATGGCCAATCAAACTGAGCATAAATCAAGTGACAGCTGTCAAAAAGGCCAACTGTGAAAAAAGTATTGCCAGATTGAAAACCACACTTCTAAAACAAACACCTTTTATTAAGTATTTTAGGTATATTTTATTGAAGAATCGCATCTGAAATTGGGAATTATTGAATTATTTTAGGTAGTTTGATGAATGATAAAAATTGAGTTGGCATCCCTGACGTGAAGGTACACATGAAGTTGTCAGTTACATAAGGAATTAGAAATGATCGAAAATTTCATTTACTACATAGATATAATCTATGGTCAAGTAATGATCAACGATATATGTCATCGCGATCGCTGACCTGCTGCAGTTTAATTCAATAAATTAGTTAGATTGTTCAACTTCATAAACATGACTGAATAGTCAAGAATATTAGAAATTGCATAGATCGGACATATTTTTGTTGTTGTAAATCTGCTTTTAAAACCACCTGAATCCCAATGAGACATTCTGCAGATCAAGTTTAAAAATTGGGTGAAATAATCGCATCAAAATTGAGAAGGGGTCCTTCATCAGTTCATTCTCATACTATTCACATAAGTTGCTTTCATTGGCAAATTAAAACATTTTATTCAGCTACAGAACAAAGATTACAAAAAAAACAACAACAAATAAATGCCCACAAGTAGTGCATTTTCGCGTAAATAACAAAAACATTAGCTTTCCTTTTATAGCTTTTACTTATTTATTTTATTTTTATTTTTTTGCTCGTAGCCCACAAATCAACAAATTGCCAATGTTTGTTGCATTTCAATGATAATTACATATTCCTATAATAAAAATTCATTTAATTTGTATCTCATCTTATTTATCTTATTTATTTCTAGTTATATCGCAATGTACTTGTATGTGCATACTTGCATCTATGCCATTGAGCTGGGCATGTTTTGGAACGCGAGCGTGCGTGTGTGTGTGTGTGTGTGGCACGCGCGCTGGCGTTTAATTACAATTTTCCCATTTTCATTATATTCTATAGGGTGTTCCAAAAAGAGTGCACGATTTAAATTTTGTGCCATTTTTTTGTGAGCAAGTGGCAGCTCTGAAATTCAACAGCTGTCGTCTAAGATTGTTCCGATTTTTAAAAAATGAAGCAAGCGCTACACAAAGGAACAATGCGTTATCATTGAGAAAATGAGGCCGAAACTGCAGTTACTATGCATGGCATACATTACAGGAACATGATAACAGAGTTGTTGTAGCCTCAATTGGACAGTATGGATCTGGACGACGTGTGGTTTCAAAAGGACGGCTCCACCTGCCACACCGCGCATGAAACAATCGTTATATTGGAGCAACGATTTCCAGACCGAATCATCTACCGAATTTCCGACATCAACTGGTCACCAAGAAGGTGAGATTTAACGCTGTGCGATTTCTTTCTTTGGGGTTTTGTGAAATCGCAGCTTGTGAAAGCAAAATGTGCCCTTTTGGCTGCGTTTTCCATTGCTTTTTCAAGCAGTTTAGGTTGTATAGCGATGATTTCGGTACGAATGTTTGCCTTGAGCTCGTCAATGGTTTGAGTCTTGCTGGCGTACAATTTTCTTTTCAAATAATCCCACAAAGAGAAATCCGGTGGGATCAAATCTGGAGACCTGGGTGGCTGGTCAATGTCGCCATTTTTTGACACCACACGGAATTTTCATTGCAGAAACTGCATTGTTTAATTTGGAATGTGGCATGGCGCACCGTCTTGTTGAAACCAGTAACTGTCCAGACCTTTTTCACACATTTGTGGGCAGACATAATGAGCCAACATCCACCGATGTCAATTCCCATCAACGGTTTCACCTTCTCTGAAGAAAATGGCCAAATGATGGCTTTGGCGCAAACAACGGCCCAAGCAGTCATTTTTTGGTCATGAAATGGCAGCAAATTTTGCTTGTTAACAGCACCAGAGAGTGTGAAATGGGCTTCGTCGGTCATCAAAATTTCTTTTCATAAAATCAGGTTCTGTTTCAACCATTCGAGCGACTTTTAGGCGGTATTCCAAGCGACTTGGACGGTCTGTCGGTAATATTTATTGAGTCAATTGCTCTTTATACGGAAACAAATGCAAATCGTCCTTCAAAATACGCCTCAAGGTGATTCGACTTACGTCAAAATGCTGAGCGCGGTGACAATACGACACATGTGGTTTCTCGCTAACACTCTCTCTTACCGCTTCAACCAGTTCATCGGAACAAATTGGGCGTTGATAAACGGCTTGTCGACGATCTCCCACTGTCCCGTGCTCAACAAAATTCGACGCCAAACGACGAATGGTGTTGCCAGACGGTGCTTGTTGGCCACGATATACACGTTGAGTTAACACAACTGAACGACTATTTTCAATGTACAGCGTCAGCGTTCATGGTTAAAATTATACTGAATTGACCTTTCAAAAATATGTTTACTCAAGTCAATCGTTAAATGTTAAAATTATTCAATGTTTACATACCGACATAAGAGACGGCGCAACCTGTAGGGTCACATCTTTCTCAATATATCATCGAAAATTTAAGTAAAAAGGCAATGGTCTGTGTTCTGAGCCGCGGGGCCATTTATTTTATTCCATATCTAATCGGAACATGTCTACTTTACAATGCAATAAAAATATTATTATATTTTTTTTTTTTTAATTAAATCGTGCACTCTTTGGACACCCTTTATTCTGTCTATTCTGAATAAATAAGAGAATACGTAGTTACATAAAAGTGAAAGATAGTTAAGTAATACTCGTAGAAGGCGAATTGATGCCTCATGAATTGACGCCCAAGCTGGAAAATTGAAAATTAACATAACATAAATAAATTTTTATTATTATTTTTTCTTTATTATTCTTTCATTCAAAACTAGGAATGTTGAAAAGCGATCAATGTGAAATTATCATTTTATTCATGCATAGATTATAAAAAGTAATGACGGCACTTAACTTTGAACTTTCTACATATATACATAAGTACGTAATAGTACATACCATATTTCTTTTTTGGCTTTCAAAGTAGGTTTATTGTATGGTAAATTGCAAATAGATTGTATTACCGCAACAATTCCAAGTGCAGCCACCAATTGGGAAATTGAATAGGAAATGTTTTTCTGTTCTAACAATTGGCATGAGTTTCAATTGATTCTTTTCCTACATACTCTGCTCATATGTCTTTTTTCTTTCTTCTTATTTTCTTTTATCGCTCGATTAAGTAATTAAACTCGTAATTAAATTCCATATAAAGTTTTGTTGTATGAGTGTCGGTCTGTATTTCAGTATTGTCGCTCTAAGTTTGCTTTTGCCAAAAACAAAAAGAGCAGCAGAGGAAGTCATAAATTGCATTTGGCCATAGTTAGTGGGTGTGTACATTGTTATAATTGCCATAGTGCCATATACATAAAGAAGTTGGAAGTTCCTAAACAGATAGCATTGAAAAAAGTTATACTACCATAAGCTATGTAAAATGCTTTGCAGTTATTAATAAATAGTATAATTAAATATGAAATATTTTGACAAAAGACGATAATGACATTTTTTAATTATCGCAAATTATTTAGAGCTGATCAGCACTGAAAACTTACTCGTTTAAATTTATAATTTAAACTATGCTTTATCCTGTCTTTTTATCTAGTGCAACATATCAAACGCACAACTTCTTCATCAACCTTTTTTAAGGCATTCGAGGTAGATTTATATTATGATCAGTATAGCTGGTGCTTTTTGAATGCCATTTCCCCATTCATAGTATTTTTCTATTTCTGATCTGAAAGATCAACATGTTGCGTTAAAAATGTTGACAGTTCACAGTAGAGCTTTGCGCTAATTTTGACAGCTAATGTATCATGCCTAATTCTAAGACGTAAAATGGAGCAGCATAAGTGGTTAGCGTCTTAGTTACGCCCTAAATTTTTTTATTTTTATTTTTTTGTTTGATACAATTAACACTTAGGGTGTACCCCTTTGAATTCAGAACATTGTGTTGATTGGAAGGAATTTTGATAGGTGGGAGGAAGAAAGAAGGAGAATGTGAGAGGGAATGCAATCACGGGACACCGATAAAGAGATAGGAAGCCATTGTGGGCAAGTGTTATGCCTTTACCACAATGAACTTCGGTTTTTTTTTATCAATGTCGTCTATGATCGCATGTAGCGTCAAAGGCCGAACTTTTCGCATCCACTCATGTTGTGCGTGTTATATTTGTACATGAATGGAAGGGACTCACAGTTTTATGCCCAAATCCTAACGGCGAAGTGAAAAGGCCTTTCATAGGCACCGTCAATGTCGGTTATCTGGCAAATATCTCTCATGCCGATACAAAGAGGGACAATTTTGACAGATAAACAGGTTAGCTGGTAGAAACGCGACCAATGTGGCATTCGATGGTATAATTATATTTTTGGTATATCCGAAGAATCTACTAAGTGACTTAGTGAGAGAAGGACCACCTTGCTATTCATAATATCCACATAATCGAAACGTCTAAACGAAAATAAAGTTAGTTAAATTCGATTATACTTATGGCATGAACACAGCTAGAGCTTCAGGACTTTGCGATAAATCGAATAGGTGTCAGTAAGATTTCCAGCTTTATTGACTCTTTGGAGCATAGTCAAAACGTGACACACACCAGTTTTTTCTCCGCCTTTCTCTTTCCCATTTACTCTCTACAAGTATTCTTCATGATTGTAACATATCAAGATTGAAAAAATAAAAGCCTAGGTATTGCGCAAATTCGCTATGCGGAAATTTTATTGACTTCTCTCATCTTTGTTTACATTTCGCTTAATAGAATCTCTTTGTTCATCTCTCTCTCTCTCTCTCTCTCTCTCCCTCTCTCTCTCTCTGCCAAGTGAAAATGTCATTAAACATCTGTGAACACACTGCCAATCAGATCACCGTATAGGGTCTGGTATGACGTGCATGCGTAGTGGATTTGATTTTAGACGACCTCGGTAGTATAGTGGATAGGTTCATTATCATTAATAAGTTTCTTACATTCTTACCAGGACTGCCAGGTTGTGAGGAATTCCTCAAATTGTGTGAAATATTGACTCGTGTGTGGTGATGAGGAATTTATATATACTTAGTAGAGACATAAATACTGTTACAACATTGAACACACCCATTCCAATAGTAGAATTGAACATACTCTGTTATTACCACATGGTTTATGAAAGCTAACCTCTATAGCCTTAGTCTGTAACGGGAATTCAAAATTGTGTCAGCTTTCACCATGGACTGGTCAGATAATGAGAACCGTATCGCTGTTGTTGCACTTTTTAAGTGTGAAATGAAAGAAGTCGAGACTGAAGATGGCTTAAAACGATATATATAAAGATATATATTAAGTTCACTTTTAGTTTGTTTATTGGTTATGTACATAAAAAAAATAATATTAGAGTTTTTCAAACACAAAAGTTTCTCGGGTTTTCTTGGTCTTACCCTCCAAAAGGTACATATGTAAAGTTTGAATATACCTATGTACTTAAATTTGAATTTTGTAGGGAACTTTTGCGAAATAGGGCAATTTGAAGAACTTATGCGGGGAATTTGATTAACTTCATCTCGCAGCACTAATTCCTACCGATATGAAGAGAATGAGAATTATAAGAAAGTGTAAAAGTACAGATCTTGGCAAGCAATGGCTAAACTACCAAGTTATAATAAATTGCCACCCCATCGTTTGGCATTAAACTGTAGAGCCCATCATGTAGGGTCGTTCTGGTCTAAGTAGTATGCGCTACTCTGCTGAACAGCCACTCTAACCTAATCTAATCAAAGCAAATGCGAAATCTGTTTCCCATCTTTCTTGGATTGTATTGAACTATTCAAATTTTCTAAAGAAACGTTTACAACTACCCTCTTCATCTTTGCTCCTCCCTTATCAATCTAGCTAATTACAGGAATGTCAGGCAGGTCTGAGAGCCCTCCATAATATCAAAATGAAAACTTTATGAGTTTCGTCTTGAATACCATAGCTGCAAAATTCCATAGTCATCAGGTTTTCGCGAATTTCATAAAAGTGCTAAAATCAAAAATTTGTTACTAAAGTCCTACGTTGATATTCTGGTCACTGGCCAGTCATGAGCTAAGAGAATAATCACCTGTAAGGTTGGAACAATTAACTTGCGTTCAGAAATGACGGAAAATTAAAAAAAAAAAACGTATACCAAAAAGAAAAACAAAAAAAACAACCTCTGAAACAGCAAAAAAAGTATATAAAAAAAACTGTAAAATCAACAGCAACAGAAATAGCCAAAGTAGCCATAAACTTCCTAAAAATAAAACAAAAAACAAGCAGAAGTACTTAGTTTCTTTAAAAAAATAAAAATAAACAAACAATAATGAAAATCATCAAGCAACACAAAAACAACAACAGTCATAAATCGGGGGAAATAAGGTGGGCGAATACGATTTTCTACAAACTTTAAACTTTTAATTACGTGGCAGATAAAGTGTTTTTTTTGGTATTTATTTATTAATTTTTTCTGTTATATGCTTTGATATATGCTGCAAAAAAAACAATTAAAATGAAAATTATTTAATGTCTGGTTTTTTTGGATTACTGTATTTTTTTTTTGTTAATTTAAACAAAAGATTATATTAATTAAAAAAAATAAATAGAACATAAATAAAATTATGTTGTTGTGTTTACTTATAAGCAAAAATTTAATGATTTACGACTACGTTGGAAAGAAATATTTTTAGCATCAGAATTTCAATTTTTGAATTGTGCTTTTTAAGATTTTAATAAACTTACAAAATTAAAACAAACTTTAAAAATAAAATTAAAAAAAAAAATAATTAAAATTTGTTGCAATTTCAGTAGCTACTTAGCAATTTCTTCTTGCAATAATCTGCATGTAAACCAAACACACAACCACAAATTATCGTAGATTGTAAAGGGGGCACGTAAATTCTGCCCCTAAACAAATGAGTCATTCAAAGGGAAAATAAAAAGCGTAAGTATTTTTGAAACAACTTGTAGCATAAAATCATGAAAGTGAGAAAGATTTTTCTTACTATCTGTTTTTGTTTTTTTTATTTTTTTTATTTTTTTTGAAAATTAATCAAAACTAAGTAATCGGATCACTCATACGACGCGTTGTCTACTGCCCTTCGCAAAAACAATCAAAGTTATAAATGCAGGTGAAAAATACCGAAAATACCTTACGATCGGTCGCGTTGTTACACTTTAAATCGTTTTATTTTTACAATACACACAAAAGCACAGAAAGTGTATATTTATTTATTTTTTTATTTAAATTCTTATTTTATTTTGTCGAACTGTTCGCGAGCGACTCGACCAAGAAACTAAATGTCGATGGTTGCGATTAATTTTTTTTGTGTTTAGGGAAAAGCGAATGAAGAATATGTAAATGTATAAGTAAAAAAGCGTTTAATTCGTTTCAAATGCTTTTTGGTTTTATTGTTGGGTGTTCTTTGTTGCTTGCTTCTGTTGCTGCTGCTGCTGCTGAGGTTGTGTTGTCGGTTGAGGCTGTGTTGTCGGCAGTCGATTGATGCTGTGTGATGCGTTTAGATTGTGAACGTATGGAAGCTTTGGCCTGTGCACACACGCTTTCTTTATGCACAACGCTCTCATACGTATTGGAATTTATGCATGTATGCTCAGGGAAAAAAGTTTCTTAAAATGCAATTCTTTATAGCGATAGCAAAAAAGTTGAATTTTTTGTTACAGTTCTGGCTCCCAGGAATGCTTCGATCAGTCACGAAGCTTTCAATGAGAAAAAAAGCTTAATCAGTATAGCTTGGCTTCAAGGAATGCTCCGTTGAGTTCAAGAAGCGTTCAATGAGACCATTTATTGGCATCTAGGTTGAAGGAAAAAAGCTTAATCAGTATAGCTTGGCTTCAAGGTATGCTCCGGTGAGTTCAAGAAGCGTTCAATGAGACCATTTATTGGCATCTAGGTTGAAGGAAAAAAGCTTAATCAGTATAGCTTGGCTTCAAGGAATGCTCCGGTGAGTTCAAGAAGCTTTCAATGAGACCTTTTATTGGCATCTAGGTTGAAGGAAAAAATCTTAATCAGTAAAGCTTGGCTTCAAGGTATGCTCCGGTGAGTTCAAGAAGCGTTCAATGAGACCATTTATTGGCATCTAGGTTGAAGGAAAAAAGCTTAATCAGTAAAGCTTGGCTTCAAGGAATGCTCCGGTGAGTTCATGAAGCGTTCAATGAGACCATTTATTGGCATCTAGGATGAAGGAAAAACGTTTAATCAGTATAGCTTGGCTTCAAGGAATGCTCCGGTGAGTTCAAGAAGCGTTCTAAGAGACCATTTATTGGCATCTAGGTTGAAGGAAAAAAGTGTAATCAGTATAGCTTGGCTTCAAGGAATGCTCCGGTGAGTTCAAGAAGCTTTAAATGAGACCATTTATTAGTATCTACATAGGTTGAAGGAAACAAGTTTAATCACTATCTTTAGGAAAGAAAATATCGAAAATATGTAAACAACTGTTCCTTGATTCTTGCTTTTTTCCAGCCTTAGAAAATAATTCATTTTGAAAATTGGCCTGAACACACTTTTTCCAACAAAACATTGTAGCCTGAAATTATGCATAAAAATGTTTATTTGTATATTACCTAACAGTTTTATCGTTAACACTTTCGAAAGCGATTACTAGTTTTATTATTATTATTATTCTTTTTCACTGAGTGTAGGAAAACTGGGTTAAGGAGAAACTGAAACAGCGACAGCGAGTAAGCGATTGATGAATGGCAAAGCGATCAGCAGCTAAGTATCAGCAACATACCAATGAGCGTTTGTTAGAATCTGAATGCAGAGGGACAAACTGAAGTTTGAGCGGTACAGTGGTTAATTTTATAACAAATTGTTATTGTTCACTCGATTCTTGTACGAAAGAAATTTTATCCCTCTTTTGTGGTGATGATATCCGAGCTTCATACAAATTTAATCACAAATATTTTGTTGCAATATCGTTGTCAATCAATTTCATCAAAAAGTAATATAAATAATTATAATAAAGTAAGTAAATCGATGCTTAATATCTATGGTGAAAATGAAAAACAGCTTAAGTGTATTACTATGTTTCGGCGAGTTTGATAGCTTTGAATGGAAATATCATAGAAACTATAGCAATATTTCAAAATACTCTAGGTAGTATACTCAGGTCAAAGACCATCCTTGAAATAATATTGTATATGTTTTTAAAAATTATTTAAAAATACGATTTGTTATTTATTGTCAAAAGTAAATGTAATCAAATATTTTAAATATTTAATCGACTTAAGCTGTTTTTCATTTTCATCACAAATACTTATACATACATACATACATCCATACATATGTATGAATATGGATATTTGGTTGAGCTCAATTAATAGAAACATTTTCATTTCAACTCCATTTCACAATTCGTTTTAGATTTCTCACCTTCATGATTTCATTCAATCGGAAATTAAATACGCCAACCAAAAACAAATACATTAACCCTTTAGTATTTCCAAGACCACAATTAGGAAACCAATATTTCTATACAACAAAAGATTTAAAATCTTTCAGATGCTAAGTAAGAAAGTTGTATGAGATAAACTACACCGATCAAAAAAAAATTTATTTTTCAAAAACAACAAAGTTCTGAAAGTTTGACCTGAAACAATTAAAAAAAAGAACAACAAAAATCCAGTGTCTTGGCGTTTTAAAAGTTTACATCTACTTTTTGTGTTACACGGGCCTTAAGTTTGCCCATTTTTAACAAATTACGTATAATAAACCATAAGATAACTTCTTAATTTGGCATCTTAAGTTGTTTGTGTATTCAGCAATTTACGATAAAGTTTTCCATAGAACAATTGCTTCGAACATATTAACCCACTAGCTTCCTCCCTTATCAGTCTTTTTTGACCACCTCGAGAAAAATTACCTTTTTTTACCCATTGCGATGGTTGACATCGCAATTAAAAAGTTTCAGTAATATAAGGTAGGCTTAAAAGAATGTACAGAAAAGTGAACTAGGTTTAACCAATTTTTCTTCCTATATCAAAAAAACTTTATTGAGTCAAATATTTTCCATTGTTATTGACCACCTCTCGCCATCTTTCGGGCAAAACCAACATACCGTCCTTAAAGAATTCCTGGGGTTTCTCCTTGAAAAACTCGGACAACTTTACGCCATTACGATAATTCTGCAACGAGTGAAACAAATGGTAATTCGAAGGTGCAAGGTCTGGTCTGTATGGTGGATGCATTAAAACCTCCCAGTCAAGCTCGCTCAGTTTTTGGTGGGTCACCGAAGAAGTATGTGGTCTAGCGTTGTCGTGCTGAAAGATGACGCCCTTTCAGTTGACTAATGCCGGACGTTTTTCCTTCAGCGCTTCATTCAATCAGCTCATAGTACACAGGACCCTTGCAATCCCACCTTCCTTAGCGTCAGTTAAATGTTGCTCAAAAAATTTTACTATAGATCACTGAACAACAAAAATCTCTAAATTTGATTTTAGTAAAAATAATATAAAATCAAATTGCAAACATTTTTCAAAAGTACTTGGACATCGTCTAGATATTGTGTTCCATTTGATTCGTTTGGGGCTATTCTATTTGGATCCGGTGAATGTGTCTTCAAAAGTTTCTCTATACGAAAAATGAAAATTATTAAAACTCATAAATCTTCTAGCTGGAGATGATTTTGTTGTCACGGTGGACAAACTTTAAATTCATTTTGATTCTTTAAATACATTTTTAAGATGCCTACATTACATAGTATATCCACTCGTAAACTAGAATTAATTTATTCACAACCTTTGATCCGGCACAATAAATAAATAATGGAAAAAATAAAAAAATTCAATAAAAATTTAATCAAAATAGAACCTTCCTTACTTTACTTACTTACTTTTAATGGCACAACAGCCCATGGAGGGCCTAGGCCGAGCTTTTCGCATTCACTCATGTTGTGCGTGTTATATATTTGTACATGAATGGAAGGGACCTACAGTTTAATGCCGAAATCCGACCGGCGAAGTGAAAAGTTTTTCATAGCAATTTTGACTCTTGTAAGCTTGCCATTGCCCGCCAAGAGGTGGTGCCGTGTAGAAAAATAATTTTTTCTACTTTTTTATTTTGCCTGTGCCGAGATTCGAACACCGGACACTCTGCGTAGCAGTCCAACGCACTACCACTACGCCACAGCGACCACATTACCTTCCTATTAACACTTATTTATTGCTCTTTCATTATTCATAATTGCGTGATCAGTTTTTATTTGTTCCCCCCAATTTAATATTTGCTCCACTGTACCATTCCAAACTAGGTAGATACATAAGTATTGGAAGACAATTGTTGCACAATTACTTTTTTCATTGATTTTCAAAAATGTAAACAAATTAAGAAAAACCAAAAAACAAAACACAAAATATAAAATATAAATAAAAACATAAACTGCACGCTTCATTTCCAAATAGATTGTTTCTTTAGTTTAATGCTTCTGTGTTATTTTGTTGTTGTACTTGATATGTTTACTTCGCTTATGAACTTACAGCGAGCAACTCTATGGCATATCCGATCCGTTCAATAGCTAAAACTTATCAATTCAAGCGAAAAACACTTGAACAATTTTAACAAATTAAGTATTTTGCTCTATTTCTTGCTTAAGCATTAAATTTATTTTATTCAATTAGCGAGTATCATTGATAGAAAATTATTCGCTCTCTCTCTCGCTGTATCTCTTTGTTTCTCTCTGAGTATGTTGAGTATGCTTTACGATTTACCGCCAAAGTAAAATTGTGTGATATTCGAAATTTCGATAGTTCGAAAAAAGGATTGCCAACATTATCCAAAAATAAATAATAATAATTTCTCGCAAGTTATTTAAATTTTTCCAGCTGTACATGTACATAACTACTGGTAGGTATTTACATAAATAATACTAGTTAACAAATGGTAGGTAAATTTTGACCTTCTATGTGCATATTTTGAAGTTTTGTTGCCCCTGACACGATACCACTTCACTACAGAATTTGGTTGAGACTTTGACAATGTTGGTATAGTCTATTGAAAAGGTAAAGGGGCCATATTTCGAATCTCGATCGATGACTATCGATTAAAGGTCGATTAACGATCGATTAACAATCAACTAATTTTATTTTTCAACTGAACAGACGCATTCACCAATCGACTTCCAAGCGACATTAACTGAAGTTTCTATGTATCGAAAATTTGTACACATTTTCGACTTTTCGATTCATCATTACCATTTCTCAACTTTCCTTACTTTAGTTTTAATGGCACAACAGCCCATGGAGGGCCTAGGCCGAGCTTTTCGAATCCACTCATGTTGTGCGTGA
This sequence comes from Palloptera scutellata, assembly GCA_958295655.1. Lineage (NCBI taxonomy): Eukaryota > Metazoa > Arthropoda > Insecta > Diptera > Pallopteridae > Palloptera > Palloptera scutellata. Next base: position 37,362,498 of record OY282450.1, on the reverse strand, counting down.
TATATATTTGTACATGAATGGAAGATACATACAGTTTAAAGCCGAATCGGAACGGCGAAGTGAAAAGCTTTTCATAGCAATTTTTACTCTTGTAGGTTTGCCGTTGCCTGCCAAGAGGTGGTGCCGTGTAGAAAAATTATTTTTTCTCCTTTTTTTTTTTTGATTTTGTCTTTGACGAGATTCGAACCCCGGACACTCAGCGTAGCAGCCCAACGCACTACCACTACACCACAGCGACCACTACTTTCAACTTTCCATAAGTGTTAATATCTTAAATGAAAAAATTTAACCGCTACACCGTGATTGGTGCCATAGACAGATTTAAAAAATATCATAATATCAGTTTTATGCCGAATCCGAATAGCTCGAAGTTAAATGCTTTTTCATCGGAAATGTTTACTCTTGTAGGTTTGCCATTGCCTGTCAAGAGATGATGCCACGTAGAGAAATGTTTAGTTTTCTTTTTTGATTTTGCTTGAACCGAGATTCGAACCCCGGACACAACAGTCCAATGCACTACCATTACGCTACAGCGACCACAATTATGGGAAATTCAATTTTAGTTTTTAGTCCGTTGAGTAAAAAACATCATAATAATCATAAAATGTATGTATGGCGCAGAGACGTGGTGGACATTGACCATCAATGATGAGAGCCTATTAGGAGCGTTCGAGAGGAAGATACTCTGTAAGATCTACGGTCCAATATGCGTGTACGACGTGTATCAAATAAGATGGAACGATGAGCTGTATGAGCTGTACGCCGACACTGACATAGTCAAGCATATAACAATTCAGCGGCTTCGCTGGCTAGGTCATGTTGAGCGAATGGAAGAAAGCGCTCCGGCTAGAAGCGTATTTTATTGGAACTACGGTAGAGGAACACGCAGAAGGGGACGTCCTAATCTCCGTTGGAAAGACCAGGTGCAGGGCAACCTGACTGCACTTTACCTTATCAACTGGCGCCAGCGCGCGTATAGCAGAGGCGACCGGCGAAGTTTCATAGAGGCGGCCAAGACCGATCATCGGTTGTAGTGCCAGTTAAGTAAGTAAGTAATCATAAAATCCTGCCGAAATTAGCAGTTTTGTATCCATCCATATTTTATTGGGGAACCTTTAAATGTCGTTTTTTTTTTAAATCGTGATTTGTTAAAAATTTTGCATTGTTTCTTAATTTTCGTAATATGAAACCGGAAAATTTACTAACTTTAGGAGAGAAAATCTCGAAAATATGTAAAAAAAATGTTCCCGGATTCTTGCTTTCTTCCGACCTTAGAAATTGGTTGATTTCAAAAATCGGTTTGAACACGATTTTTCCAAAAATAATTGCAAAACATGGCAGCCTAAAATTATGCACCAAAATGTTGATTTGTAGATTATCTAACATTTTTGTTGTTAAACGGTCAATATAATAATGACATTATTTACCAATATTGACATTTTTAATGATCGTGTAAAAATATCGCTTCATTTCTTGGAACGATGAGTGAAGTGAAATATTGACTGAACTTCGTTTATATAAATTTCGTAGCTGCATACTTACCGAGTAAGCGCGAGCTCCAACAACAACGACAACAACAACAACCGCATACTGTCAAGCACGAACAGGTGATTTGCTCCAAGTCTAGGGTAAATAAAGTCAGTCTGTAGTGTCACAGTTAAATATTTAAGTGAAAACAAAAAATGTTCACCAGTAAGAATTGAGCACTTGGAAGCCAACATTTGACGCGTTATTGCCGAAATACAGCCTGATGTACTGCGGAGAGTATGTGAAAATTGGACCTCCAGATTACGCCATGTATGATATTAAAAACATTTTTCTGTGCTTTATTTCAACCTGAAGTTCTTAACCCCTAAAAAAAACACCATATATTTTGCATCCTTAAAGTATGCTCTAATTTAAATTATGATGATATTATAGGATAATTTTACTAATTGCTTTTCAGTATTTCGGTTACCCTTCCGGAATAAATATACAAAAAGTCTAAGGTCTGAATATGACAAAAATTGTAACTGTAGATTGTGGTGAAACTGAAACAGTTTAATTAAAACTGACTCAGGTTTAAGTTCTCTGATCCTTACCTTACTAGTGAAACGAAAAATTAATATCAAACATGGATTTCTCGACGTCCAAAACTCCCCGATACATACTTTGTACTTACTTTACTTTACTTTTGATGGCACAACAGCCCATGGAGGGCCTAGGCCGAGCTTTTCGCATCCACTCATGTTGTGCGTGTTATATTTGTACATGAATGGAAGGGACCTACAGTTTAAAGCCGAATCCGAACGGCGAAGGAAAAGCTTTTCATAGCAATTTTTACTCTTGTAGGTTTGCCATTGCCTGACAAGAGGTGGTGCCGTGTAGAAAAATTATTTTTTCTACTTTTTTTTTTGATTTTGCCTGTGCCGAGATTCGAACCCCGGACACTCTGCGTAGCAGTCCAACGCACTACCACTACGCCACAGCGACCACTACTTTGTACACACTTCATTAAAAATATACTTTACTTTACTTTTAAGGGAACAACAGCCCATGGAAGGCCTAAGCCGAGCTTTTTGCTTTTCGCATCCACTCATGTTGTGCGTGTTATATATTTGTACATGAATGGAAGGGACCTACAGTTTAATGCCGAATCCGAACGGCCAAGTGAAAAGCTTTTCATAGGCAATTTTTACTCTTGTAGGTTTGCCATTGCCTGCCAAGAGGTGGTGCGGGTGCCGTGTAGAAAAATAATTTGTCCTACTTTTTGATTTTGCCTGTGCCGATATTCGAACCCCGGAAACTCTGAGTAGCAGTCCAATGCACTAACACTGCACCAAAGCGACCACTCATTAAAAAAATACATGTCCTTGTTAAATTATCACCTTCTCAAGGCCGTAATTCAAAATCTTCACCACATACAACCAAACCAAATACTAGTCCCTATTCAGGGGACCATTCTTTTACCTATTTTCAGATATTATTCTAGTGCTAAAAAGTATTCCATTGTTATTTATTGAAAAGAAAAACTCAATATTACATGCAAACAAAATATTATATTATGAAATTTTTCCTACATAATTTGTAAATGCTGCTGCGTTCAAGTGCACTATCAACGTTTTTCTAAATAGGACGGACTGCAACATTATTATGATAATTGCTAAATTTTCAGGGCTTCACAAGCGCAGCATTTAGTAACTAAGCAACTAATCCAAAATCGAATAGGCTAGCTAAGTTAATTTAATAAAATTTTACCATTACTTACTTCCGTCTTTTCAAATTTGATATTAGATCTCATATCTGATTTATTTATATACGCTACACACTCTGAGTACCTGATTAACAGTTTGTTTGTATCGATATGGAAATATTCCTTACTACAATTAAGTTTTGGCATGGGAAAAATGTGCCAAATTGGCGTTTTATACTTTCAGAATGTAACATAAAAACAAATACTACGATATACCATACTAAACTCAATTCGGCATAGGCGCACTTTGTCAAAACTCCCCGATACATACTTTGTACTTCATTTACTGTTCTTCATTCAAAATATCAAAAATGTGCTTGTTAAATTATCACCTTCTACTTTTTATCTATGAAGCATCTAAAGCAATGCTAATCATTCTACTATTCTACACGATCCACAAAAACTATTATTGTTCCTAAAAGTTTTTAATCTTTCTTCGCCGATATGAATGAACAAATACGTCACAAAATAAAATAAAACTGCAAAAGCTTAAAGCTCTTAAGCAAAAGTGTCAGCGCTGCTCTAGCGTAACTATTTTGAAAATGTACAAGACAAAAATTGAAAAACGAACTCGTTAACTGAACAGTATCAAAAGAAATAGAAATGCATCGATTCCACTAACTGTACTTCATATTTTACCCCAGGCCTTCCTTTGAAAGTTAGGCAACTCCTTGCACTAGCATAGTTTCGACTTCATAGTTTTGTATCTATATAGTCAATCAACGATTACTGTTTCTCTTGAAGTCAGCATCAATAATTTTATTTTGTTATTGATACATTTAACACACAGGGTGTACCCCTATGAATGCAGAGCATTGTGTTGAATGGAAGGAAGATTGATAGGTGGGAGGAAGAAGGAGGGAGAATGAGAGAGGGAATGCAATCACACAGGACACCGATAAAGACATACACAGCCACTGTGGCAAGTGTTATGCCGTTACCACAATGAACTTCATTTTATCAGTGTCGACTAGGACCGCATGTAACGCCAAAGGCCAAGCTTTCCGCATCCACTCATGTTGTGCCTGTTATATTTGTACATGAATGGAATCATGTTCTTAACTTCCGAATAAAATAAATCTCTATTTTCTGTTGTTGTTGTTTTTTTTTTTAAATATTTTTCTTAATACTTTTTATTTATTCATATTAGTAGTTTTTAAATTAAAAGTGGTTTTATGTTGTTGTTTTTTTTACACACGGTTTTTATTGGTTTTTTGTATATACTTTTTTATACTTCTTTTTTGATAAATTCTTCTGCAAATATTTATTTTTTTCTTCGATATTAATGATAATATTATAAAGACTTTACATATGCACGATAAATTTAATGTCTTCTTCAGCGAGAAACATAATTAAGATATACATAATTATTAAATAGATAGTTTCTTTATAAAAAAAAGCAAAAGTATAAAAAAATAAAATAATTAGATAAAATGAAAATAGATAGCAATTAATATTTATATAAAAAAGGAAGCAGAAATGAGGAAATAATCACCAGCACAAATATTAAATTAATGCATACACTTTCGTTAAACTTATATTTATGTGTGAGAATATTTTAGATTTATGGATACACCTCATCATACCGGCTACCTATATTTCATTTAGCCAAGAATTTGAAGAAGCAAATAATTAACAAAATATTTATACAATAGAAAAAGTGAAAAAATTCTCACGCTTGTTGCACACATAAATTCAAAATTTTAAAAATTTAAATAAAATATTTTCTACAACATTTCAAGGCATTTTTTAATTTTTTTTTTTTTTTTTTTTTTTTTTTTGTTCTCTTCTTTTTCTTTGTCTGCTTCTTTTCTTTATAAATAAATTTGTAGCAAATTAAATTTAATTGATAATGATTTATCAACATCGACATCATTATCCTCATCATCGCATATCGTTATACAAAACGATAATTGTTTTAAATATATAAAGGTTATTTTAATATAGAATAAATATGAAAAGTAAAGTAAATTCAAATAATTACAGAGGAGCGGAGCGTGAGTGTATCGAGTTTTACACACTTTACACACACACACACACAATATACACAACATACACATGTTTTAAATGAATTATTGATAGATTTATTTGAATTATGCATTGATTTTAAATGGTTATTTTTTGCTTTTGTTGTTGGTTGTTTTCAATATGTCTTTTACTACTGTTTTAGTAGTTTTATTTGAGCTGAATTGTTTAATGCTACCTTAATAATTTATTGCAAGATTTTCAGTTTTTTTCTTTCATTCTTTTTGTTTTATTAGAAAATATTTATACAATTTTTTTCATCGTTTTTTGCTGTAATGCAATTTACTCAACTTTAAACCCGAGAGAATGAATGCATTGAATTCAAATGTTCATATTCAAATCTCTATATATATGCATATGTAGTAAGTATATGTATGTATGTGTAATATATGCATGTACGACTATAGTTATATTATCTAAAAATTATAGAAAATATTCATCATTCATCGCGCTGCGCATATATTTTGTTTTAAGCATTTTAGTTTTTTATGTTGCTATTGCAATTATTATTTTCTTTCGTTTACAAAGCTTAAAAGCTTGTATTAAATTTTTATATTTATACGCATGTATGTATTATATATATAAATAGCTTTTTATTACTGATTTTTTAATGTATATATGTATATATGGTACGATTGTTTTAGTTTTAATACATTTTACAAATTATTTTTTCACATACTTTTAAATATTAAAAACACAATACAATAACAAACTACCACGACGCAGCAGACTACCATGCATGCTTGTAGTTGTTGTAGCAAATAATAATAGAAAATAAAAAAATACTAATAGAGGCCTTTTTCTCATCTCTCATCGTCGATCAATCATTTCTACATCATATCCTCTTTGCTCTAAACTATCACTTGTAGGGGATATACATACATATACTCGTACTTCAATATAATAGTAAGTATCAGCTATCAGCTTAGATTGTTTTGTTTTGTTTTTTTTTTTTTGTTATGTGAGTATTTACTTCACGAATACAGCAGCGAAAATGTTTTGCAAAAAATCCAATAATCAATTAATATGTTCTTGTTTGTTATCTTTCGCTCAATATGCTATTATACAATGCAGTGTCAACATTGTTGCTGTTGTTGTTCATGTTGCTGATGTTGTTTCATATGCTCACATAATCACCAAAAACAACAAAATTTTAATAAATTTCATTTATATGTTTTTCATTTAAATATTTATGACTAAACTCCAGTGCCTCTTGGATTCTCTCTCGCGTTTTATTTTTCAGTTGTTGCTACTTTAAGTTATTACTATTAATCAGTACCAATCGAATTCAACAATATGTCTGTCTTTGAAATGTGTAGGTTAGGGGTTCAGGGGAGGGTTGACTGTAGTGAGGAGGAATTACTCTTCATTGAGGAAATGCTCGTATCCTCATTACTTTATCGCACACGTGTAATTGTTCTGTAAGATAAGAAAAAACCAAACGAATTATACTTAATTGGATTTTTAATTCAATCGAAATTGGTTTACCTTGGTGACTGCACTCTTCGTCTTGGTGTATTTGGAGCTGTAAGCGCTACACCGGCGCTGTCTCTACTATTGGGAGTACGTGCACGTATTGTGTGAGATGTCGAAGATGTGGGTGTAGTGTTAGTTGTTGCTGCTGCTGCTGATGATGATGCTGTGGACGGCGGTGTTGTTATTGCTGTCATCGCATTACTTCCCGGCGATCCTGTCGGTATCATGCTATAACGTTTCGGTGGCACTATGCGACTGGGAGAACGTGTCGTTTTACCATTGAGCGCTTCCTGCGTGGTAATTCTGGCAATTTGTGGAGATATACAAGTTGAAGGTTTACTACTACTACTAGTATTTGTTTTTGGTGAGACAATTGTTCTTTTTCTATAAATTATATATTCATTATTCACCATGCATGGCAACCAACACAGATCGGGCACAAATCAAGTCAACATAAATATATGTATGGAAATATGTATTGATGGAAAATGAAAAGATGATGGTGATGATGGGGGAAAGAAAGATGTGATGAAGAAAGAAAAGAAAATTAATTAGAAAAAATAAAGTAAAAGTAAGTACACAGAACAATAGAACGTTTACAATACAACTGTAGAAGATGTAATTGAAATTTAAATTACTCAAATATCAGGTAAGTAATTTTTAACTTTTTATTTAAGGTAAACATTAATTACTGCAATTACATTAAAGATATCAAATTTGTATACTTGATTACTTGAAATTACTTGAAAACTAAATATTTTATTACTAAAATAAAGAATACGCACGATCAAATCATAATAAAAAAGAAATCGAAAAACAAAGTAAACTCACATAGTTGATTACTTTTATTTACTTGACAATACTTAGTCAATAATTATTGTTTACTTCTAATCCCTCGTTGCTTTACAAAAAAAAATAATAATAATAACAAATTGCCTAAACTAATCTACTTAAACTAATGTAATCTAACGTAATAATAAGCAAACAATAATCGAAAGTAATTGCATTTTTTGATTACTTCTACATAATTCCAAAAAAATTGGTAAAATATGGAGTATTTATAGCAAATAGTAAATCTTTAAAAAGTAATCAAGAGAATTACTGTGATTGTAGTCAGAAAATTGTTGAAAAGAAATTAAAATAATTCTAATTTTCAATTTAAATCCTCAATATTCTCAAATATAAACATCAATAACTAATCAATAGAAGAATATTTAAAACCTAGGAACACACTTAACCAAAACTCAATCATCAGATAATTTGAATGTAATCAATTTAAATAAAAACGATACAAGATTTAATCTAAATAATCCCAATAATCAACATCTTGTCAATTTAATAATCCAAAGTAAAATAAAGTAAAATTAATCGTAAGTAGTCAAGACACAAAATAATATAGAAGAAATATCACAAGGGTAATCAATTATCTATAGTAGTAACGCAAAAATTATCCACTACACTGCCTAAACACATAAAAATTGTACACAAGAAATTATTGCAAATATATTATACTCACTTTCCCGCTGGATAGCTAACAGGTCGCGGTATACGCGACTTGTGCGCCTGTGCCGATGTGGGCGTCGAACCACCGCTCTTGGTCTGCTGAGCATTGGCGAGATCCTTCAACATGCTTGAGTCTTTGCTTATCAGTTCCCATTGAATTTGTAGGCGTTTGAAACGATTGCTTTCGATTTTACGCTGTTCCTTCTCGTCGAGTGTGGCAACCTTTTTACGTTCGGACGCGGTATGCAGTTCCATTTGAGAGTTACGACGTGGCACAGTATTGGCATACTGTTTCTGTTGCATACGCAAATTACCAGAACCAGCACCAGCGCCACCGCCAGCCATTGAAATGTTCGGCGAATTCGGTGGCGTTGAGAATCGTTGACGCGATTCAGCAATCAGAAATTGTTGCTGCCGCTGTTTTTGTTGCTGTAGGTGTTGCTGTTGCGCATCACGTTGCTGCTGCTGATGCTGCTGCTCTTCTTCGATATCATTAAATGATACTCTCTTTTGCTGACTAAGTGCACGACTAACTTGTTTCTTGAGTGCAGCTGCATCGTATTCCACTGCTTGATGCTCGGAAGACAATTCTAGAATCGATGCGATTTCTGCATAATACTTGAGCTCGGAACGCGGTAACGATGAGAGGAAACTTTCCGCTCTTGCACGCGCATCTATGTCCTTACGCGAGAGGCGCTCCTTGCGCGGTTGTGGCAAAGCGTAAATGTCTGTTTCCTCCTCGAACACCTCGCAGAGTTCTTCAGCAGATCCAACGCCTCCATGATAGGGTGGCTCTTGCAAACTGCGTCGCTTTTCCAATTTGGAGAGTTTCGTTTCTTGTTCCTCAATCATGGAGTTGCGTTTGTTGCGCCCGGCTGATGACTTGCGTAGTATGCCACGTGGCATTGGTTGCGGTGGTGTCTTGCCTGCTGCGGATGCGGGACTCACTTCAACGCCCGAGTCCATGCGTTGCTGTTCGTATTGATAAACATACATTTGTTTCAGAGGATCTGCTCCGGCTGTATCCAACTCCGAATCTGTGAGCAGCGAAGACGAACCACGATAGCCTGAGCTGGGCTGTTGACTAGATCCTGAACTCGTCGAACCTTCCTCGCCTGTGGCTGGCACTTGGGTTTGCGCCTGTGTCTGTGTGAAGGTGTAGTATTGAGCGCAATCACAAATATTCGAAAGGTTACGTTGGTTGGGTGGCGTCTGCAAGAACCGCGGTACTTGCGATTGGCCTTCCATTTCCTTAATAACCTTGCTAACCTCTGGAATGTGTTTTAAGCGGCGACGATAATCTGGCGGCAGCAGTGTGGCCAATGATTTCCAATCAACTACATGCTTGAAGTCCATAGTCTTGAGTAGCTCATCATCGCTTTCTGTTATGCTGTGGCGTTTCTTTGACGATGCTGATCCAGAGTTTGCAATACCAGCACCCCCTACTGCCATTTTGTAGTTGAACGGTGAGAATATAACATCCGCAGCGGAGTTTGTCTTCACGAAACCCAGATCGGGCAACGCATAATTCGGATAGATGACATAAATGGGCGCTTGCTTCTCCTCGCCAAGATTGTTAAGCTTCGAAAGGAATGATGGTGGCACGCAGCGTAAACGATCACTGAAACTGCTGCGCGTACTCAACGAACTGCACGACGTTTGCATCGAACGAGTTATCATTTCTGAACTGGAGGCAGTTGAGACGGGGCGACTTGTGGCATCCGAACAACGCGACTTCTTACGTTCTAATGTGGCACCAGAATTGGTTGTACCGTTGGATGATACATAGACCTGTGTTAACTGTTCCGAATTGCTGCGACTGCCGTCCGAAGATTGAAAGCTTCCCGCCGCTGTGGCGGCAGCTGTGGTGGTATGTTGCGTAGCCAACTGGCACAATTGCGGATTCCTCATTATCATATTGCGTCGCCGATGCGCCGGCGAATTGGTGAGAGTCAGCGAACCCGTTGAACTTGAACTGTGATCTTCATCATAGAAAACAGCATCACTGCGTATGCGCAAATGCTTCTTTGGCGTGGTTATGCTGCCTCCGTTTGCCTCGGCGTCTTCACGTGCGCGCAACAACAAATCCTCGTCGTCATGACGACTCAGTGCTGAGCCTTTGCCTGAATCATTCATGCTCTTCTTGCGCAGTCGCTGTTCCAGCGAGGAGCTACTGCTCGAACCAGCTGCATCACTCGATGGCCAGCAGCCCGAGGATACATCCATGCAGGTGTGTGAACTCACTTGGTCTTCGGTCGAGCAATTACTGCTCTTTTGTTTGATAAAAAGTTTGACTAGATTGAAAGCGGGTGGATTGGAGCTGCCCGATGAGCCGGATCCAGAAATGTGCGAGTGCTTCTGCTGTTGCTGTTGCTGCTGTTGTTGTTGTTGTGTGGCACATGCACACGAATTGTGACTATTATTGCAGACAGTGGCGGCAGCGGCAGCAGCGGCGGCATTTGAGGAAGAGAATGCAGTACAGCAGCAACGATACTTATGACGTTGTTGCTGCTGTGAATGATGATGCTGGTGATGATGATGTTGTGGTGGCTGCTGATGCTGCTGTTGGCATGCGATACGTTCCGAAATGGATGCATTTGTGGAATTGCATGATATTGGCATCTGGCACATGGGAAGTAGATTTCGTGACTTTGCACTGCAGCAATCCATGATGGAAGTGCTCAGAGCTTGCGATACATTCAGCTGTTGGTGCTGGTGCTGTTCATACTGTTGCTGCTGTTGTTGTTGCTGCTGTCGATTGCATGCCGGCATCATCTGTAAATCTGAGTTCTGTCGCAAATTTGGAAGGCTACTGCTCTTGCGTACTGTAAAGTATGCATTGCTATGTTGCTGCATATGCAATGTGATGGCATCTGTTGTATTATTGTTGCCTGAAGGATACCTGCGCGTGATCGGCGTTTGGGAGAAAAGAAAAGAACGACTTTATTTGTCAATAAAGTTCAGTGTTATTAATCATGAATTTTGGGACTGGGAAAAATAAATAAATTAAGAAAAAATAATGAGAAAAAATAAGATAATAATGATATTGTGTGAGAGAGAGATGCAAACTAATATTTGGTCAGATATTATGAAATTAAAACATAAAGTATTCTGTTTATCTATAAACGACGTGAAAAATTCAGCTAAGTTAACAAAGTTGAATTTTTGAAAACAAACTAAATGTTTCTCTACTTCTTAACATTATTATTATTTAAATGAGAGAGTAGAAGAACGTAATACTATAAGAAGAGAAGACAAACGCCATTCTCTCTAGTTTCCGCTCTTATTTTCAAGATGGCGACTTGTTTCGAAACAGTGGAAACGGGCCACTTACCTATTGCTATCCTGGGTTTGTTGTTGTTTCCCACAAACATTTCCTAGGGGTAACAAATAACAAACAATTATGAAAATATGAGTGCATGGAGTACATGGATGAGAAAAGGCTGGCTGAAGATTTGATAATTTTCAACTCTCTCCACGTTATACTCTCTCTCTCTCTCTCTCTCTTAGTCTCTCTTGAGTGCTAGTATGTGAAATGTGTACTCTAAATACTTAATAAAATTTAGATTGTCTTCTATTTTTGTTCTTAAACTGAATTTGTTTCAGTAACACCAGAAAAGTTTATCCATTTTATTAATGTCTGAAATTTTTTCTTAATTTATTATGACTCTTTAAAAATAAAATAAGAACATTTTTCCATTGGGTCACTTTTCCAATAATAGTAACAAAGGCAACAACAACAACTACAACAACAGCCTCAAAATATCGTATGTTAAATTCTGCATCTACGTAATGAATTTAAATTGAGCTCAATTGAAATGACCCCCTACTGACTGCACTTAGAGTTGCATGCAGCAGGCTGCGACGTGTACTTCTTGACGTATGCTACCGAAACTATGGGTAAATGTATGCTGCTATTTTCATTTTCATTTTAATTTTATTTTTATTTTTTAACGCGAGAACGCGGTGCAATACAAACAAACATTCAATTATCGTGTTATCATCAAACAGAACGGAAATTTCTATGTATTTTTTGCTACTGCATAAGAATTATGAAAGTAAAAATATGAAAATAAATACTTGCTCGTACGTATTACTTTTGATGAAATTGTAATTACAAATTATAACATACATATGAGTTCCAAAACAAAAATATTTACGGATTTGTAAAAGTGAAAAACTAACCCTGTTGTAACGGGTGTTTTTTTAGAAGTGTGATTTTCAATCTGGCAATACTTTTTTCGGATTTGGTCTTTTTGACAGCTGTCACTTGATTTATGCTCACTTTGGTTTGCTATTTCATAATGAATAGACTTACTCCTGAACAACGTTTGCATCTCGTGCAAATTTATTACCAAAATATTGGTTCGGTTCGTGCGACGTTCACAAGAAAATTTTGTTCAGCGATGAAGCTCACTTTTGGTTGAATGGGTACGTTAATAAGCAAAATTGTCACATTTTGAGTGATCATAATCCACAAGCCATTGTTGAGACGCCGTTACATCGTTAGATCCTCAAAAAGTCACAGTTTGGTGTGCTTTATGGGCAGAGGGAATCATTGGTTCATATTTCTTCAAAGATGAAGCCGGTCATAACGTTACGCTTAACGCTATAGAGCCATGATTAATGACTTTTTCGTGCCTGAATTGGAGGATGTTGATGTGGACGACCTTTGGTTCCAACAAGACGAAACAATCAATTTATTGAAGGAAACTTTTGGTGAGCGCATTATCTCGCGTCGTGGGCCTGTGGCGTGGCCTCCAACATCGTGCGGTTTAACACCGCTGGACTATTTTTTGTGGGGTTATGTGAAGTCGCTTGTCTATGCAGATAAGCCCGAGACGATTGACGCCTTGGAAGAGAATATTCGTCGCGTTATTACTGACATACTGACATACGGCCCCAATTACTGCAAAAGTGGTCGAAAATTGTGCCTCCCGGCTGGAATTTATTCGAACCAGCCGCGGCGGCCACTTGCCCGAAATCGTTTTTAAAATACAATGGCAAATCCTTATCTTTATAATAAAGCTAAATTCTTGGCCATAACATTAAATTATATGCGTTTTATTTCTTCTTGAAAACCACACTTCTAAAAAAAAGAACAACCTGTATGAAGAAACTTTTTCTAATGAAATTTGTTATGTAGTTTTAAGTGAAAACAAAATTTATTTACCTTTGCAACTGCGTTGTATTACTTTTCTGCAGTTTGCTCGGTGTTGTGAATGCCTGCTCCGAACGTGACATCGACAGATTCAAGGATTTTCGTTTGACAATATCCTCGAGATTGCTATGTAAATTTATGAAGTTTTGTTTGTTCTTCATGGCAATGTCATTGGGTTCTGCTGTAAGTGAAAAGTGGAGGATTTAGTTTCAATAAATATGCGTCATGAGAAAGCAAATTGCAAGTGATAGCAAATAAGTAATAATAAATTAAATTTAAAAAAACAAGAACAATTTGAAGTAGAGTAGCGAACTCAAGCAACCTATATAACAATACAAGCATAGGGACTATTTCAGTAATAAAGAAAAATATAATAAAATGTAATAAATTTTGAAAAGATTACGCAATTAAATTCGTTCAATAAATCTTTACAAATTTTCTCTCAATAACTACGTATAACAAGTAACAGAAAACAGAAAACACTCACCATAGAAACTCTCATCCGAATACAAAACGCTACCCTCAAATGCAATTGTATAATTATCTTTGTTCGCTTTACACGTGAGTATTATGTCACCGTCATCCGGATACGCATCCATATCCAATGAGTCGACTGAAATATTTGATTCCTTCACCGGCGAGAAAAGTAATTCCGACTTACAGATGGAATTGTCGATTAGTTCGTTATTCATTGATGACACTGAATTCGAGATTTGCGACATATTCTGAGCTTGTTGCAGTTGGTGCAGTTGCTGCTGTTGTTTAGCTGTCAGCGTTGGCAGCATTGACAAATGTTGCTGTATTCGCTGATGATTGCCGCCTAGACTCCGGTAATACGATGGTAATTGCGAGAGTAACGAATGAATATCTTCAGTGCGAAAACTTTCCATATCCGCTTCAGCTAAATTGGCATCCATATTTTTCGCAATATCCTCGTAATAGATGAGGTCACCGATGCCATTGTAGGAGGCCGATAGCGAGGAGAGGACGCTACGTTGCATGCCGCTGCAGCCATCTCGATAGCCATAGTCCAGAAACCACTGATAATCGGAATTGTCATGAGTAAAATCGTGTGAAGATGCTAGTGAACAATTTAAATTGTTGCTAGCAGTAGCAATATTATTACAGAAGCCAACCACACCACCACCCATACTACCAATCTTTTGATTCCCACCACCACCACCACCACCAAGAACACCATTAATACCAACACCACCGCCAACACAAGCCGCTGCGGCATTTGCTAAACCTACCAAATGTTGCTGTTGCTGGGTTAGCATATTACTATCGAGCGGCATCATATTGCTGCTGCAGCGTGAACCAGGTGTTGTTGCATTGCTATTATAATCGGATTCGGGGGTTGCTGGTGCTGCCATTGTTGCTGTTGTTGCTGCTGCTATTGTATTGTAATTGCTGTTGTTGTAATTGTAATTGTAATTGTAATTGTAATTGCTATTTAGCAAGAAATTATTATTGCTGTTGATGCCGTCGTCGTCTAGCAAACTCTCATCGAAAAAGACGCTGCTGTTGCTGCTAACTTGCTCATTCAAGATGATGCTGCGCAATGCATTGTTATAACGATCTAAATTGCTCAAAACTATAGCAACATTCTGCTTTAGGCTCTCTTCGCTCAGTTCAGCTTCAGCGGCGTCGGCGTCCTTTTTATTGACATTCAGCAATTGTTGCTGATGCTGTTGCAAATGTTGTTGTTGCACCAATAGATCATTCAAATGTTGCTGATATTGAGTTTGTGTTAGTAGCGGTAGCGGAAATTTATTATGACCACTGCGCAAATGCTGCTGCAATTGATGATGCTGTTGTTGCTGAGCCGTTGTTGCGGTTGTTTTATGCTGCTGCTGCTGTTGCTCGCTATTGGTGCCACCTCTACCTCCGTAGGCGGTGTAGGCGTATGCAAATGGCGAATTATTGGGACTATTCAATGGATTACGATAATGCAAGGGGGAATGTGTTGCTGATGATGTATTAGAGGATGTTGCAGTTGTTGCTGCGGATGCTGTTGATGATGAAGCGGTTGCGATTGTGGTTGTGATATTCAAATTATTACAAATATTTGCCGAAGAATTTATGGTATTTAAAGGAAGCTTTGGCTGATGATTGTTAGTTTTATTATTATTATGAATTTGTTGTTGTTGTTTAAATGTATGTGCTAAATGTTTATTAATGTTTGCGTAATGTTGAGGAGATTGTTGTTGATGAGTATGATTAAGAAAATGGCGTGGTGAATTTTGAAGCGGTTGTGATAGATGCGATTTACTGTTATCGTTGTTTGTTGAGAATTCTGTCATGCCACGTCGAAATGGGTGTCCTGCAAAAGAAAAATGCGAAGAGATATTGTTAATTAAAAAATGTATATGATAGATAATACATTGAAGTGAGAGAATGAATGTTAAGATACAATGTTGCTGAAAATTATTGTAGAGGTAAGCAAAATAGCAATATCACAAATTTCAATACCATTTTTGAATATTTTTACTTTTCATTCATAGTTTAAAACTGTTTTTATTTTTTTTGTTTTTTGTTTTTACGAACGTTGAATTAAAATCATTTTGCGATCAATTGAAACCTCATGAACTGGCTATGGCTCAAACATAAATGTGCTGGCCACCTAACTAAGAAGACGACAGATAAATTAAAGGATTATTAAACTATAAAACAAAGCAGAAAAGCCACTAGGATTAGAGGAAGATAGACACAAACTGGTCGCTGAGGTGTAGTGGTAGTGCGTTGGACTGCTACGCAAAGTGTCCGGGGTTCGAATCTCGGCACAGGCAAAATCAAAAAGTAGAAAAACTAATTTTTCTACACGGCACCACCTCTTGGCAGGCAATGGCAAACCTACAAGAGTAAAAATTGCCTATGAAAAGCTTTTCACTTCGCCGTTCGGATTCGGCATTAAACTGTAGGTCCCTTCCATTCATGTACAAATATATAACACGCACAACATGAGTGGATGCGAAAAGCTCGACCTAGGCCCTCCATGGGCTGTTGTGCCATTAAAAGTAAAGTAAAGACAAAAAGATAGAGCTACGATCTGGTGAGGATAGAAAGAAATTGGGTGTACGAGAGGTTTATGTTGAGTGATTGTTTTCGATTGTTTTTCTTATGCCCACGTTAACTGGTCGTACCCGCGTTCCGTATCATCTGATTTCATCAGTATTTAGTCTTAGCTGTAAAACTATTTAAAAACCTTCTTCGACCATAAAAAATTCAATAAAAACAGACAGACCTAAATCTCAAATTTCAGCACTAAACATGCCAACAACTGTATTAATTTTATGTGAATGCCAACATAAGTAACAGCCTCAAGTTCAATTTGAATCAATCAGTTATTTTAAATACTTACATATGTGCTTCGAAAGGAATTAATCGTCTACTAAAAACACCAATTTCAATTAAAGTTTATTACTACGCATTTCTCACTTAAAAATTGTGTACGATATTTAAAAATAGTAAGTACACGAGATTGTATTGGAATTGCCAGTGCCATTCGGTTTAGTGTAATGGTGTTATAAAAATTTTGTTTTTTTCAAGGGAATTTTCTTACGACTTGACACCACCAAAAGGAAGACAAAAGAACCAAGTTTTATGACAACAATGTGACAAAATTTCTCACTTTGTATTACATACATACATACATTTACATAGAATTAGTATCAAGATTTAGACGTCACAAATAGGTGAGGTGAGTTTAGATATCTAAATGTGATTGTTTTCATCACTGTTACAACCTTCAAGTTCTTCCATAAAAACTATAGGATTATATTCCAATTAAAATGAAATTAAATTACAACTAGATTTTTAAGAGTTTCTAAGAATTACAGCTGCCATCGATTATGCATGTTTCTAAACTATTAAAAAAGCCACAGCTTTCAAAGATATGTACTCGTAAATGTGTTCTGGAACGTTTTTTAGCTTCATTCGAAGAACCTATGCTGTCTGCAAAGTTGACTTTTAATCCTTCAGATATCTTATCTGCGGTATTAAGAATTTCTGATTTTTGGAAATGTATTCTATTTTCTTTTTTTTTTTTTGAAAAGTTTTACCAATTCCTTATTTCTGAAACAGACGGTTGGTAACTTTTTAAGGTATCCCCTAAAAGCATGTGGCATATGGGATACCTTATGTGGTTTTATTGGATATATCATTCTAAGGAATGTTATAAGTTTTATAAATCTGTAGATTCCAAACCTGAATTTATCTACGAGTACTATTCGGAGATCTCTGCCGTTAATTTGGTCGTTAATCTCGAGTTTCCTGAAATTTTTTTTAAAGACTTTTCGATTTTTGAAATAAAACGCTTCATGAATCCTCATCTGAGGAAAAACAAAGAAGAATACTTTTCTTTCCAAATCATTCTATAGATTTATTTCTCGGAAAGTTACTAAACGGCGTAAATAATTTAAGCCTTGCCCATTCAAAAAAAACTTTGCGCTATTGGAAACAGAGTTGGAAGTAATTCCTGGTTCTTTTTTTGAACAGAGAGTTGCGGCAACTCAATGTATTATTTTTTTATATTTGTTGACTGGATTAAGTGCATTTTTAAATGCCCTATTTCAACTATTCACATAAAATCGAATAATAGAGAGAACGTTAAAAAATATTTAATAATTGAACTTGACAGCATATTGCATGCCAGAAAATTATTAAAATTATCAACTATAGAGTAGCAAGTTGAACAATTTATTTGAGATAATTGTTTTAAATACAAAAACACATGAATTATATATAATAAAAAGAAAAAGAGCAAGCATATACTCGATAAATTCTGGAAAACTAAAAGTATATATATCAAGCAAGTGTATTTAACTTGAAGTTCTTTCCAAGCTGAACTTCTTTATCCCTAAAACTATTTTTGAAAAAAATAAAATAAATAAATACAAAATAGAAGAAAACTTCTCTATCGAGACTCATTTAATAAATGATAGATTCATTACTATTAGTAGCAAAGAGAGAACTCCCGAGGGATTATCTACATCCATCTCTCTACACCGGAGTAAAGCAGAAAGTGCAGCCAAGCCTTGTGTATATTTTTCTATACACTGAACGTTTTTATATGTATAATTAACTCCCTCTATAAAATACAAAACAAGAAGCACAAAAACGAATACAAGTGTATCTCATTTATCGCTTATGAAAACAAAAAGAATTATATTTTTGTATTATATGATGATTTTGGAAGAATATGTTTGCGAGTATATTTTTCACTCAAGCACACAGACCCATACTTATTTAATTTATTATTATACATATATATTATATTTGTGGAAATTTTTAATACCCTGTTGGCTGACAAGTGTTAAATGAAAAAAAAGGGGGAAGAAAAACAAATGGGGGAAAACATTGAAAACATGTGGCAGGAGGCAAGCAATATTTCTGTTGGTTGTACTGTAAATTTTTATAACAATTTTCCAAAATTAATGATGACATACTCGACATAAAGTTTTTTTGGCTGCTCTTCAATGCAAACAGCAGAAGCCGAAAAGAGTATGTACAAAAAGAAGTTATTATCTCGATACCAGAAATTATTAACGAAATAATACTTAATCTTTGCTATGAGGCATACACTTGAGCATAAAAAGTAAAGTGTGGCAGAAACAAAGCATTCTTTCATTTCCAAGTGGCTTACTAAGCAATCGAACCCTTGTTTCAAGAGTTCTACAAAAGATAGCGCTCAAGAAGTACCTAGGTATTTAATAAAATATGTAGGGGTATAAAAAAACTCAAGTTTTTATGTATTTAATTTGCGAAAAAATACTCAAAAATTCGCATTACATAATAAAAATAAATACCTATGCAAAATATTTTACTTTTTAAAAAGCATACTCGTACATATAAAAAGAATATTTTTATAGCACCAAAATAAGACAGCAGCAATTTACTTATTAGGGACATAAATATGTTACAACAATGTTACAACATTGCACACACCCAATTCCAATAGTAGAATTGAACATACTCTGTTATTACCACATGGTTTCATGGTTTATGAAAGCTAATCTCTATAGCGTGCACAATAGCCCTCCATGGGCTATTGTGCCATTAAAAGTAAAGTAAGTAAATGATAGGGTGTACGGAAGGTCATCTAAGGAAGAACCTGAATTGATCCCACGGGTCGAAAAAGGTCATCACCCAGCTTCAGTCATGGTTTGTTGGGGTGTCTCTTACGATGGGGTTTGCATTTGCATTTCTGCGGACAAGGGGTCAAAACTTAGGCCAAAGTTTACCAAGAAACCGTTTTGGAAGCTGTTGTGAAGCCATTTAACCATTCCCTGTTCCAAAACCAGCCGTGAACTTTCCAGTACGATTCTGCACCAGCCCATAAGGCTGACATTTAAACTCACCTTAACATAAAAAGAACATAGAGATGCACTCTACTGTTCCACTCTGTCCTCAGTCTTCATGTCCTCACTCTTCATGTTCTTTATGCCAGAAAATTTTAAATGATTTTTCTCAATCAGAATTAATTTAATTAATTTTAAGAATAGCGGAAAAAATCAATCAAAAATTATTTCTCTTGTTAGGCTAAAAAATTTACGCAACAATATACAATTAATCTAGTACGCCAATCGAGTTAATATTTGATGAAAAAATTAGAGCAACATGCAAGGATCTTTGTCGGTGTCCTGTGTGATTGCATTCCCTCTTTCATTCTCCCTGCTCTTCCTTCCACCTATCAATCTCCCTTCCATTCAACATAATGCTCTGCATCTGCATTCATAGGGGTACACCCTGTGTATTGAATGTATCAATAAATAAAGAAGAAGAAAAAATAGAAGTAGGAAACAAAAACACATGAAGGCGAGAAAAAAAAACTTCGGAAGGTAGAATAAAAAAGGATGAATCAAAATAAAAAGGTTTCTAATAAAATGTTTCGAAGCCCAGTTAGGTTTAGAATCAAAATCTAATATTTGGTGATGCTAAAACTACTAAATTACTAACCCTCTACGAAAAATTAAAAAAAAATAATTCTCTTGGTAGATTGAAATGTATGAGACATACTCAATGGACTCCTCTTAAAAGTGAGTGTGGTGAAAAACATTTTAAGGATTGCTCCACTAAAACGAGACTTAAACCATTTTCAAAACAAATTTTTAACAAATCTATTGAAATTAGTTCGAGCAAGTAAACGATTTTAAAATGTAGAAAGGATTCACGCGAATCTGCTCTCAATTGTGAATTGTAGTTGTTGTTGTTGGTTTCTTTGCCAATGACTTTTAATTTGGTTCTCAATAACGGTACATTCCCATATACACATATAAGTATATGAAATGATCACACACACACACACACACCAACACTAACTTTTTATTGCTGGGAAAAACAATACATACTCAGAGAGAGTAAGCGAGAGAGAAATGTAGACAGAGAATCAAAAAGACAGAACGCAGAGAATGTTGAAAGATTTAAATTACTTTTTGGCGTAAAGTCAATATTATGAATGTCAATATAGAAGAAAAATTACAAGCATACACTCACAAACACATACTCATGCATATAAACATATAAAAAACATATATACTTACATATAGGTAAACGCAAACGAAAAAGTACTACAGCAAGAAAACAAGCTAAATCATTTTGGCTAATTACCAAAACAATATAAATACATACTTACTATATACATACAAGCATGGTATAATTCAAGCAATAACTCAAACCTTTATAAATATTCATGCCACTATCACGACTATGCTGCTCATGGTCATCATATAGACCGGGGCAGGTATATCTGTCATTGTTGTTGTTGTTTAAAATATCCTCATTCGATATTAATTCATCCATTCCTTGCCACCAGTTATGCAACAAGTCTAATCGCCAATTTAAAGGATCTTCTCTATCGTTTTTCTTATACTTAGTTGCAAATGCCACCTTTTTAACATTATCACGTAGAAGACGTCGACGCTCCATCAATTCGCGATGTAATCTTTTAGAGTTTTCTTGCGCCAGTTGTTCAATACTTTCACAGCGCATTCGTTGCATTTCCGATTTTTGCGATTGCAATTGTCGAAATTGTTGTTTTTGAGCCTGTTGCAATTGTTGTAGCCGCTCCAGTTCTAGTTCGTCTTGTGTTGTTTTGTTGTATAAACTTCTAAGGTATTCTAAGTTTGAATCTAAGTAGCTACCTTCACTCGGCCCATCATTCTGAACATTCGTTCGATTGAACATTGCAATTGCAACAGGATCATGCAACCTGGGACGAATTTTAAAATCTGTCCCACTGTTGCTGCTGCTAGTGCTGTGGTTGCTGCTACCGCTGTTGCTGCTACTATTAATGCTGTTGCCACTGATACTCATATCTATTATATTATTTCGGTCATCATGCCGTTCGAATCTGCCACCGTTTTTGCGGATTTTGGAATTGTTCATAAACTTCATGATTAACGCGAATAAAATTAAAAACATTTAGCTTTTAATTTCTAATCTATATAATATATTAGCAACATTTATCATGTGTAGAGATACAAACACACAAATGTTGCACAAGCTGCCGTTGCTTTATTTTGAAATTTTGTTGCTACCAGGCAAAATGTGTTTTTAGTTTCGGTTTTTTTGTATTTTTATACTTTCAAGTGTTGGAACAACGCGTTGATTTTACTAAACTGAACAATTTGTTTGTTTCTATTTTTTTTGTTCGTAAGCAGTTTGCTGCATTTATTTTTGTGTTTTTTCAACACTTTTTGGTGTGTAGTTTTATTTTGAAGTTAAAAACTGGTACTTTTCGGTATTTGTTTTTGGCTATTTTTAAATTTTTTTATTTTAAATGTTTCACTAAATTACACCAAAAAAAGCGTATAAAAATTTCCATACCCAAAATATTCTTCAATATTCATTTTTGTCTTTTTCTATATACACAATAATTTATGAGTTTTCATTCTTGTTTTCTTCAATATTTTTTTCATGTTTTTTTTTTTTTTTTGTTTTGGTGCATAACAAAATTTTACTTGTTTAAACCATCGATAAAAATCTAAATTTAAATTTCCAAATAGCTTTTCACATACATAACTAAACTACTTCATAATGCAGGCGCAGTAAAGTAAAAGGCCAACATTTTATATTGAGTGCATTTCAATTCAATGCAGGCCGGCCGTCAAGTCTAGGAATAAAATTTAGAAAGGCATGAGAACAGCATGTGTATGTGGATTTCCGTGTCTTCGTGCATATTGGAAAATTTATTACTTTTTTGCAACATGCACCATAAGGATTTCAGTATTAACATTTTGAGAATACAGTAGAAACTCGAGTAACTCCTCAGGCAATCGAGAAGAAACTTGGTGGTAAAAGAAGAATCGAAAATGGCGATTTGAAACTTTGAGTATTTTCAAAAGAGCTATTAGAGAATTTAAGCTGAATCTAAAATATTTTCAATCAATACAACTGAAATAGTTACGAATTCGTAACTCCATTTATAAATAAAAAAAAATGTATAAGCTGGAATCGAAAACGACTTAATCTGGTAAAGACGATCTGACATTAAAAATTATTCCGATTGGAGAACGAAGTTCAAATAATTTTTATTTGTAAATGAAGCTACGAATTCGTAACTGTCACGATGGATTCTGGAGAACAGGGGTGTGAGGTTTATGAAAGAAATTATTTTAAAAAAAAATAACAAACATTGGCTTCTATAAAACAAATTTTTGATTAGGAATGACGAAAAACTTTACCTAGATTAAACATACATTAAAAAGCTTTAAATAAAGAGTATTCAAAAATACAGCATTATCCGAATCCAAAAATCTCTCCCTGGTGTTTTAAATGAACTAAATATTACTATTTAAGTACAGATTCCAAAAATAATTAATCCATTTATTTATGTTTAATTTGAAAAATTATTCCCGAATTGTCTTTTAAAAATTCGATCCCGGCAAAAAGGTAGGCTTAAGGTTACTTGGAAAAGACTTTAAATCTTGTGTACAACGTAAAAAAGTATAAAACAAAAACGAGGATTGAAATCAAACGTCTGATGTTTTACAGAACTGAGTAAAGGAAGGAATTTTACTCTGGCCTTTTGGTGCTCCTCGAAATCATAGAAACAATACAATACATACATCATAATACGCTTTTCAAGCGGAGATTCTCGCCATAAGGTCTTATTCACAATTCAACCTCAAACGAAAGTACAGAAGTCAAGATGTAGCAATTTTATCAGATAGCCAAGATTCACAAGACTTCTTTAAGATATCTTCAAATCTACTTTGGGAATACCTCGTGCTACTGAATTAATTGGTAAAAAAAAAAACATGGCATATCCTGGTTTCGCGGATAAAGAAGAATATATGGAAAGGATATGACCGGTTGTTTGACAAGGGAGGCACAGCACCAACACCAAGAATTCCATTAGCCACGGGGCTTCTTCAGGTATGTGATAAAAGGATCAGTGGTAAAAGTATCAGTGGGACAGCCTACTGAGCTCAAATCCTCAAGCTTAAGCAAAGTTATTAATTGGGGACTTTCAACTCCGAAGGAAATGCTCTCTGTCTTAAGCTAACAAAGCAAAAACAAATCATTACAAGTTTCCATTCAGGCATTGCAAACTGTGGGGGGGGGGGGGGGGGGAGGACATATAAAGAATGTAGGCATAGTGCAGGACACTACCTGCCGCCTTTGTCATTAAGAAAACGAGACGCCGAAACACATACTTCTGCACTGCGAGGGACACTTTTGACTAGGTAATTGTGACCATAGTACCGAAATCTTGATCTTAGTGAGATCGGTCTGTCTGACCTACTCGTCTCAGTACCTACCTACACCCATTTAAAATCAATCGTAGAGGCAATACATACATATGTACATTAATCTAAAGGTATAAGTTCATCTAAAATCGAATGAATGAAATAAAGTTCAGGTCTTATCTTATATCCATTTGACTGCCAAAACCCTGTTCTTAAAGTAATTGTTTTCATGAAAGATACTGCTTCAGTCTGCTTAATGTGAAGCATTGTGTATGGCATTTACTTTAACATACCTTCAGCTTAAATGAGTTAACGCTGAGAAACTGTAATAATTTTCTTATATTTTGTTGAACAAAGCAACTCTGCTGCAGTTGAACTACTAATTTAGAATATGAGTTCATGCCATCGTGTACTAAGCAGCGTTTCCTGCTGCACATGCAGTTGAAGGTGATTTAATGTATGCAAAGTAAATTCATATGAACGTACTAGATTTCTTTACTTTTTTAGAGTACGAGTATAATACATTTTTGTTTTTGTTCTGTTTCGCACTAATGAAATGGAACGTCGAATTTATGTGCATATTTTGTGTACTTAAAGGTTTTCAAGTGTAATAAATTAAATACAATTAACTACAAAATTTATGTAGCAGCGTAAAGAAAGAAAAGAAAATCAGAAAAAGAAAAAGAATAAAGTTAGTAAAAAAAATCAAAACACTTTTAAGAAATGGTTACTAGTGGAATTTTCGTACACATAAATACCAAAACCGGAATATATTTAGCCAGGATAGTTCGACAAACAGTAGTGAAAAGGAGGCACCTTTTATGTAGACATCGCATATATTTATAATGTATTCAAATAAAACAAAACTACAAGTAAAACTAATTAGGAGGAATAACAACACACACAAAATTAATACCTTTTCGCATGAAACCACATTTACAACATACAAACAAATTTTACTCATTACTCATTGTTTTCTTTTCGGTATTGCTTAAGTTTTTGTTTGTTTTTTGTGTTAATATAAAATATTGCCTAAAAATACAAAAAAATCAATTGATGTGGACGCGACGAGCGTTGTCGACCTGCACAACACAAGTTCATTATAAATAAATAAGAAATAAAAAATAAAAACAGATTTAAAAATGTGTCACATAAAATTTAAATTCAATGTTGCTGTTATACGAAACAGAAAACAAAAAAAAGGTAAATATATTTAAGAAAATTTAAAAATACCCGCGAATTTTGGTATGGAAAATGAGGCAGGCACGAAACACTCTAATAATGTCACCCACCGATACAAATTCTAGTTCTCAAACATTTTTGATTGTTGAGATCATAAATGTTCTTCAGATGTCTAGAATATAGTACGAGAAATAATTTGCCAAAAGCAAAGATCGCAACAAGTGAAATATTTGTGGGAATAAACAGATGTATTCAAATCAAAGAAAACACAAACAGACACGAAAAAGCATACACCACACCACGTAGAAATTATATTGAAAATTATTCAGTTGGCACATAGAGAATGCGATACGTGTACTCACTCATCATACACTTTATTTAAGTTGATACAAATGCGAAAAATGATAATTGCTTTGGCATATACAGTCGTGTCTGAGTATAGAGAACACCTCGATATAGTGAAAACATCGATATAGTGAACGCCTAAATTTTTACTTACTTACTCTAAATAGTGAACAATCGAATCGATTCATTTTGAGAGAGATGCCAAGGCGAAATACACAGATCACAAATCCTCTAGAAGCTACTGAAGCTATTGAAAGTTTCGATAAAGCTATCGCATGGGCTGGGGCCAACACAACTGATTATGCTACTGGTATACTTAGTAAAATGGTTCGGTGCGCAAACAAAAAAAAATGTAAAAAGTCCGCCCCTCATATGAAAGTTTGCCTCGAGAGGATTTCAGGACACTAAAAATTTTCGCCCCTGCCACGCCCTAAAAATGGATTTTTCTATCTTATTTTTTTCCAAAGCTGCAGCCAGCAAATGTTCGGTGCGACGTTTGAAGGCACCAAGTCGCAAGTTTTTTTTTTAATAATTCGATTCATGGACTTTTGCGTGATATTCATCTCACGGGCCACGATTTTCTGTTTTCGGAGCGAATTTCGCTGAATTCTTGATTTCATGGATTTGATGACTTGCGGCGTGCGAACTGTACGTGGACGGCCTGACCGGTGGCGGTCTTTGATATCTCCAGTCTCCTCGAACAGTTTTATGCACCGGTAGACTAACATGCGACAAATCCCGAGTGGAGGGAGTAAAGGGTTTTGAAAATATTGCCTTTTTTCATTTCACACTTAAAAAGTTCTATAACAGCGATACGGAAACTAACACAATTTTGAACTCCCGTTACAGACTAAAGATATAAAGGTTAGCTTTCATAAACCACGAAACCATGTGGTAATAACAGAGTATGTTCAATTCTACTATTGGAATGGGTGTGTGCAATGTTGTAACAGTATTTATGTCGCTACTAAATACTAGCACTGCGAAGTAACGCGAAAGAAGCGGTCCAAAAGTCAATTTCTGAACGCAAGAAGCAAACATCTATTCACGAATTCTTTCAATAATAAGCACAATGTACATTTCTATTTTCCTACAAATTTATTCTAATGATCATTTGCATTTAGTACATACACAAATGTGTATTTTGAGCAACTGAAACGAGTTTTTGAACAAAATATGTCAACCGTGATATAGTGAAGAGCCTAGTCACTGTGAACAGTCCTTGCAATAATTACTTACTTACTTACTTACTTTTAATGGCAAAACAGCCCATGGAGGGCCTAGGCCGAACTTTTCGCATCCACTCATGTTGTGCGTGTTATGTATTTGTATATGAATGGAAGCGACCTACAGTTTAATGCCGAATCCGAACGGCGAAGTGAAAAGCTTTTCGTAGCAATTTTTATTCTTGTAGGTTTGCCATTGCCTGCCAAGAGGTGGTGCCGTGTAGAAAAATTAGTTTTTCTACTTTTTGATTTTGCCTGTGCCGAGATTCGAACCCCGGACACTCTGCGTAGCAGTCCAACGCACTACCACTTGCAATAATTGGTTCACTGTATCCAGACACGACTGTATGTACAATACATAAATAGAGATACTTATCTGCAAATTTCTTAGATCACTTCAAATTCAAAAAAATTATCATTTCCAAGTAGATTCAAATTGTTTCGTTATAAGTGCATGGAACTCTTTTGGACATTAAGCAAGCTATTTTCGTTTATTTCCGATTTCATCTTAACACTATTTACGAACCCCGAAAAATCATATGCTGAAATCGAAAATTGCTCAAAATGAAAGACCAATAGGTTTGGAATGAGGCAACTTTTCATATGATTACGGTTAGATTCAAGCTTACCAGTGCATAATTTGAATACTACATAGTACTAGCTTCTAACTCAACTCATACTATAGAAGTATAATTATATAATAAGATATCTCAATTGCAAATGCTGGTGCTTCCTCGTGAAAGATCAAGATTAACTGAAGAATCCTGCTAGAAGTATATTCAAGAACTATATAACTTTTAACAATGACCTCTACAGTTGAGTACTTCTCAACCTAACAGATACTTCTCACTAACAGATACTGATATTTTTGAAAAAGTTGAAACTCTCTGAGAACTTGTAGAACGTTTCATTAGAACATTTAAATAACTTTTCTTACTATACTCGATTGATATTTAGCTGCTATTTGGGTAAACAGTTGCCTCATTGGCAATAAATTTGTTGCTTATCGTAAATACTTAATGCGAGTACACACATATAAATAAATATTGAAAGAAAGAAAAATGTTTTCTCAGCGTTAAGGTCATACTTGTATAATTTAAATATGTAATAAAAATACTAATATTAAAAAATTAAAAAAATAAAATATCAATGAACATTGTGCAAAAGTAAACAAATCTATTTATATAATTATTCAAACGTTTGGAAAATCTATCTAATTTGCAACTTCCTGTTATGCAAGAGGAAAATAATAAAGAAAATTATTACAATATGGAAATTATAAGAAATTAAAGCTAGAGAAATATGTAAAAAAAAAACAAAAAACAATAATATAACAAAAAGAGAAAATCAAAAGACACACCCACCCACTTACATATTGAGAATTAAATGTTCCTTGAACTTTACCAGAGCGTATACATATAAAACTTTTTTGATTTTGCATTGCTGCCACTTGAAAATTACTCGAAAAGAAAAACAAATATTGTATCCTTCTTTTTGGAGAAAATGAAAATGCGCATTTATTCAGCAAAAATCACAGACAAAAAGGATTCTTCAAACTCATACCTCATACTTCTAACTCACACACCAATCAACCACACACTTCCTACCGAATAACCGACCAAATAGCTAAAACAACAACAAGGTAATGAAATGAAAGAGAAAGTCACAAAGAAAACATGTCTGCTTAACCTCTTCTTCAACAACTGCTACTTCTTCTCCTTCTCATGTCAAACTTGTACTCACAGCTTCGTGTATTTGTCCTGCAAATGAAGATAAGAGCAAAAAAAAAAACTTAAGCTTCGTATTCGTTATGAATGAATTATAAAACTCCACTTTGTCTGTGGCTGTATGTAGAGTGCACTCGTGTGTGACTGTCTCTCTCTCTCTCTCTGTCTGTCTATCTCTGAGTCTCGGTTTGCATTCCGAGTACATGCACGGTTCGTTTATTTTTTCTTTAGCTTTCGCCAAAAGGACGCCATTTTTATTGTTCCTATTTGCTATGGTTTCTCTTACTATTGTTATTGTTGTTATCTTGAGGCATTACGTGTTTTAGTGCGAATCCTGCAAATTTTTTCTATTCATTTGATTCAAGCGCGTATGCAAGGAAAAGTTGCACATTATGTTTTCTTAGCAAAACACAAAAAATTACTATAAAGTATACATTTTCATTCTATGCTATTTGAGTGTCTGGAAATAGCAAGCAAATAAACAAAAAACTGTACACACACAAAGTAGAAGCGTAAGAAAAATTGGAAAAAAAAATATATAAAAAAACATTTGGCAAATGAAAAGATTTTTGCGAACAAAATCATATGATCTGGAGAAAAAGGTGTTTCTTGTGGGTTGAGAGAAATTTATGTTGATGGCATATAGCCAAAAGCTGATTTAATGGTAAATGCGTTCAAGGAAAGTTCTAATAATTTTTATCAACATTAAAGTGTTTCAGCGTTAATTTAGTAATTGGAAGGAAATATTTGCGTTTTCCATTTTGAAATAAATACAAAGCATTTAGAATAGAGTAAGTAAATCAATTTCATGAAATTAAATGTCAATATGTATGTAATCAAATGAGACACTATCTCTCAGTTGAAAATTTTTATTTTTTTTATTTTTATTGATACATTTAACAAACAACAAATGAATGCTAGGTGTGCGGAAGAATGAGAGAGGGAATGCAATCACACAGGACACCGATAAAGACAAGTGTTACGCCTTTACCACAATGAACTTCAGTTTTATCAGTGTCGACTATGACCGCATGTAGCGCCAAAGGCCAAGCTTTTCGCATCCACTCATGTTGTCCGTTTTATATTTGTAATTGCTGAGAGAGCGAGTTGTAAGATTATAGAGCAAACTATTCGAGGATTTTAGAAAATTAAACTGTAGCATTAATCTCAAACTTTATGTAGAACAAAAATCTTTAAGTCGTCATTCGCAATTTGAAATGTTCTTTAAACATGTTGAAAGCAATTGGATTAAGTCGAAATCAATTTCGAATAAATTTACCGTATCTCTCAGATATGCCCTCATAATTGTTTTGAGTTCTCAATTAAAAAAACCAAGAGAAAATTCCGAAATGAATTGACAATTGGTTTATTCTATCGTTTTACACAACTTGAAACCGTTTTTAGCTTCGGATAAACATGGTAATAGTTTAAAAGTCGAAATTTTTTGTAAATTACAACCATATTCTTCTTCTTTAAGGACACAACAGCCCATAGAAGGCCTAGACTTCACTTCTTGTTGTGCTTTAAACCGATCTCCAATGTCAACATGGAAAGCTTTTCATAGGCAATCTTTACTCTTGGAGGTTTACCATTTTCTACTAAACAGCATAACCATTTTTGACTGACATTTTTGAACCCAGACACTCTGCATGGCAGTACAGTACCAACTACGCCCCGGCGACCACTAAAAATAAATTACTACCACATACGCTAATAAAAATATGAAAAGTTCAAAAGTGATTGAACTGCTTTAAATCCCTCTGCATATCTCTACAACTACCAATGAGAACGAGTGAATTTTGTTTACTTTTAATTACGCATATTGTAAATGCGTGCGTACCTCCTTCCACCATTCCCCCCAACCATCACCGCCACTTTCACCGAGCCACCAACAAGCGCAACCAATATCAATAGAGTTGCCAATTGCTTGCGGTGGCCTGGTCTTTGTTACTTTGGCTTTCATGCACTCGATAAACTATTTATGCACTACTCTTCAAGTTGTCAATGTTTATTTTAACGCAAAATTTTTGCAAAATCCAAACCAAACCAAACTAAACCAATGCAAGCAAAACAAAACAGAACAAAACAAAGAAAAGTTACCGAGAAAGCATGTGGATGTTATTTTATATTTGGATAACGTGATGATCGACATGATGATCGACATGATGATGACGATGATGATCGATATTGCAAGAGCACAATGTATGTATGTATGTACATCATCAACACAATTTGTCATGCATTCAATAATACTGCGCGACGAGCATTACTTCTTGGCGTATTTATTTTTAACATATTATACCTAATACCTACACCTATGTACGTGTTATATTTGCTTTCATCTCTCAAGCAGGAACTCTTAAACTCTATGAGCCTGAAACACATACGTAGTAGCTGCTCTGCTTCTTAGAGCATTGGATGCGTTCATGCAAAACATTCATACACACACACACACACACCACTCACTCACACGCTGCATTCACTTGCATAAAAAGTTTGCTTTTATTTGTATGCAAGTGTGCATTTGTGTGAAGGTAATACATATGTGTGTGTGTTTGTGTGTGTGTGTTAGCACTCCTATCTAAAGTACAGTTGCCGCTGCTGCTGCTACTTGCTTTTGTTTTGTTTACGTACAAATGCATCTGGAACATTGTACATAAATGCCTTCATGCGCGCGCTTTATCTATCCAACTATGCGGGAAAGATACTTTTCTTTCTCCCATTAATATTGTTTCTGTTGATTTTAGTTTTGCAGATACTTGCAATTCTTTTCAAATTCGTTTTTCTATCAGCACTTGAATGTTTTTTTTTTACTGCTTATGTGCTTATGGAGATTGCTTCAAGATGCATGCAAATATTGCTTTTCTATGTCGCACATTCATTGTACAATGCGCTAGATTCTTTATGCTTTGTCAATCATGAATGTCAGCGCTACAAGTAACAGTTTATTGAAGTAGTTTTCATTCGATTTAATATCGAATTTTCGAAAGAATCACAAATTAAAGGATTTTCATTAACAAATCAATGAATGGAACAAGGCCATTCGTTTTATAATGCTTTAAAGCAGCAGCTTGAGGATGGAAACTTGTAATCTTCAGCAAAAGGCAACTAACCACAAAGATTTATAAGTAAAAGTGTAAGGCGGCAGGTGGAATTGTTAAACATTCAAGAGGTGAATCAAAATTGGAAAGCTTTTCAGACACACAATCCAAAGAAGAATTTCTATAAACTCCCAAACCATACTAAACTTAATTCGGAATCATTTTGAATAGATTTTGTGTTAAATTAACGTTAATAGGAAACGACAGCAACACTGAAACTCCATAAAACATGTTTGAGTCTATCTCTTGAAGCTTATCGAACAAGTTTCAATCTAAGTGACAACTTGTCATATACAAATGATTGAATCTAAGGCCGTGGTTATGTTGGTGTCCGCTGCTCGGTGAACTTTTCTCTCTTCTTTAATGGCACAACATCCCATGGAGGGCCCAGGCCGGGCTTTTCGCATCCACTCATGTTGTGCGTGTTAT
The DNA here is from genome assembly GCA_958295655.1 of Palloptera scutellata. Taxonomy (NCBI): domain Eukaryota; kingdom Metazoa; phylum Arthropoda; class Insecta; order Diptera; family Pallopteridae; genus Palloptera; species Palloptera scutellata. The sequence goes on along the minus strand of OY282450.1, from coordinate 37,330,397 downwards.
ATTTCTACATGAATGGAAGGGATCAACAGTTAGTCTTTAGATAAAAGCTTTTCAAGGGCAATTTTTACTCTTGTAGGTTTGCTCTTGCCTGCCAAGAGGTGGTGCTGTGTAGAAATTTTTTTTATTTCTACTTTTCGAATTTGCCTATGCCGAGATTCGAACCCCGGATACTCTGCGTAACAGGCCAACGCACTACCACTACACCACAGCGACCACATCACATTTTTCTCTCGTTCTCTTTATGCTAGTTACATTGAGCTGGTTGTAAAGTTGCTTTTGGTCGAAATGCAGTTTTCAACAATACCATTTTTTGCGAAACGGCAACACTAAATGGTATTCAAAACAATAAAATTTTAAACAATTTCATCAAGATGCAGAGTGAAGTTAATTAAGTGAAGACCATTTGCATGACAACATCGTGAATACCGCTAATATGATGTATAAATACTTTACATAGTTTTAAAAAGAAAATGATATCCACTTTTAAGCCATAAAAAAACAGCAGCCTTTTCTTACAAATGACAAACAACAATGGTTTGCATTTTTCCCCTGAATACTCGGCGTGCTCGAGTTCATTTCACCGAGCCTATCGTGTTCGTTGTGAGAGTGAGTAAATGCTGTAACTTCGTGTTCGGTGCAACAACTAATTCATGGTGTTTGCCGAGCAAAATCTGAACATAACCACAGACTAACTGAAACCTATCAAATATGATTGAATGTAACTGAAAGCTCATCGAACATGCTTAAATGTAACTGAAAAAAAAAGAAGAAAATCTATCGAATTTAATATTAATAAAACTCAACTGTAAGCCTATCAGACATATTTTTATTTAAGTTAAAACCTACGAAATATTTTCTATCTATCTTTCTTTCTAACTCAAAACCTACGACAAAACTTACTAACTAGGGCTTTTGAACATGTATAGATCCCACCAAACATGTTTGAATCCAAGCTAAAGCCTGTCAAACATATTTCAATGCAGATCGTAGAAAAATTAGAAAGCATCTATGAAATGTATTCCTCAATAAACTAAAAACAAACTGGTATAAATTGATAATAACCGATTTAAATTTGAATTGTGTACAGTTCTGAAATCAGTTACAGTTGTCTTCCGAGAAGTTTAAAGTCATTGCCAAATTATCAAATATTTTTTATTGAATACGAACATTGTATACTTTACAGAAAAAGAAAATAGATATTTAAAAAAAAAAAAAGAAGAATGATGAGTTAGGTCATCATACAAACCAAACTTCCACAGCATGTTGGAGTGAATTTACAAATATAATGTGGTTAAAATAAATTCTTAAATGATATGAAAGATTCTTACGCACCAGATAACAAACCGACTCTAAATTTTAGATTAAAAATGCTCTTGACAGCTAATATCAACAACACGTAAAATCTTTTGGAACAACATTATCAGGATAGTACAATCGACAGAGGAAAGAATACTCAATCGAAAAATGTTGTTGATGTTGTGATGTGTTTTAGTTCAATGTACTTCTTGGCCTACATTGGAGCAAAACAGCAGCAAGTGGCATGCAGTCGTGGCAGTAATAGCAACAGAAGTAAATAGCAACATTAGCAAATGTGTTACTTTTAGTTTACATTTATTTGTATGTTTGTTTGCATGTGTGTGGTTTTAGTTTACCCTATAATGCAGTTTCAAGTATGTAGTATTGCTGCCATCTAAAACCACACAGCGAATACACACAAACTGCAGCCACATTGTATAAAATAGAAATTAAACAAACCACAGGAAAACGAATGCCTACAAACAAATGTATGTATGTATATGTATGTATGTTTTTCACATTTGACTTCAAAGTGGTACATGGTACGCGCCAAAAATTAACAACAAACTAACTCCTTGTGCCACGTACACCGTGGTAATGCGTGCGTGAGTGAATATAAAAATAATTGCACCTCGAATGTATACGTAACTTATGTATGTGCCATATGTATTCTGAGTGTAGGCACCTAAAAGATTATACATTCTCTAATCAAGAACATCATTGGACGGACATGTGGCATTTATGTGTCTGACATTTGTTGCAAACATTTTTTATTGGCAGTCTTTATGCATGCTTTTAAAATGAATTAGAATTAGAGACGAAACTATGTATGCAGATATCTACTTTGAATGCGTGCATTTATTTCTTTCTAATTTGCCATTATTTCTTTTATTGCATCTACACCAGCGGTCATTAAAATTGCACTACCCTTATGTATATAAAAATATAGTTATCACTGAAGGTATATTAAAATAATTTAATTTATGTACATATAACAAATAACAGTTTTTTCTTGAACTTATTATTGTTTATAGCGTAGAGACAGACAGAAAGTTGTAAAAATGTCAAATTAACACAAAAAACTGAGGAGCGATCAACAAATTTCAAAAATTATAATAAGTGAAGAAAAGATATCTTGTCGTCAAATAGCCGATAAAATAGGATGCAGCCATTTATCTGTGGTGCGACTTTTACAAAAAAAAAAAAAAGAAGAGGGTAATGACCCTTTGGGGAGAAAAAAATTATCAGCTCGTCCTCGAAAGTCGACTCACAGAACGGATAACCTGCTGCGGCGTATAAATTTAAGTGATTTAATATCACCAATTAGATTTAATATTCGAAACAATACGCCGACGATTGCGAGAGGTGAGAGGTATATGGAAGATGTCCTCCGAACAAATCTATTTTAACAGCAAAAATGAAGAGTTAAATTTCCCTGAAGTCAAATGGCTTGGGGCTGCTTTTCTCACTAGATCGTGAGACCGCAACACTACAAGGTTAGCGATTCTATTCAAGCGGCCATATTTTTTTTGTCTGAAATTAGTTTTTGTTGATTCAAATTACAAAAATGTGTGGAAATAATAAGAATTTTAGAATCCATTCACTTTAGCTCGACGTTGGCTTGGGCTAAGAAGTACCGAAATGTTTTCGTGCCCACGGCTTTAAAGCAGCTTCCACCAAAATATTTTCCCATTAATAAGTCGCATTGACTTCGAAGGCTCGATGATAACGATTGGACAGCGTCCATCGGCAGTCACAGCTGCCCATACCATTACTTGAGATGGAAAATTACTTCGGGTGGCCTTTCGTAGGCTCAAATTTTCGTAAGTGCATTCAGTTAAGTAAACACGATAATTTTGAGAGTTTATGAACTGCTCAATGGAGAAATTTTTCCCATCAGAGAAGACAATGTTTGGAAATCCGCCACGTTCGTGCAAACGTAACAACTTCTTTGCTCTTTCGAGTCTAACTTTTTTTGCTTTGGTTTAAGATCATGTGCCTTTTGGAACTTGTAACGCTTTACCTTGAGCTCAGTTTGGAATATACGTCGGATGCTTCGCTGGGATATTTTCAGTTCTTTCGCCATTTGAATGCCACTTCGACGCGGATTTAGTTCAAGTCGAGCCTTCACTTTCCAAACCATTTCAGGTGATGTTGCTTTGTTGTTTTTTTCGTCCACCACCATAGCGTTTGGCAATGCTGCCTGTATCATTTCAACGATTTATGGTGCGATACACAAACATTTTATTCACTTTGAGATGCCTGAGCTCACGAACAATAGCTGGTTGTGATTTTCCACTCAAATATAACGCAATCACACTATTGCGTTTGAATTCCATTTCGAATAACTTTTATTCTATAAAACTTAGACGCAAATGCTTGTGGTAGCTTGTAAACAACATATGGTAAACAACTGTCATTGGTATGAATTTGACATAGTTGGCAATATCGCGTTGCCAGATATACCGATATGAAGTTGGTAACACTTGGTAACCCTGTATATTGATGGTATTATGAACGCAGAAAAATATTAGGAAGTGATCAACATATTTTTGGTACCCGCAATTGAAGCATTATTCAAACACGGACCATTTGATCTCTCAGGGCGACTCTACGCCATGCCATCGTGCAAAATGTGTGAGTGCCAATTGGAAAAGAAATATCTTATAAGTATAAGTTCACCTAAAAACTGTGTATAAAAAATGCAAATATAATCTTTTATTTTATTTTTAATTAACCATTATTTTCAACAATCTCAGAATTCAGCGTTTGAACTGGCCAGGAAACTCACCCGTTTTAAACCCATTCGAGCATTTATGGCACTTAAGAAGCATGGAGTTGCGAATTTCATGTCCACCAACAAAAAACAATGGATTGAGATTACAGAAAAGGTTTTGTAGTGAAGCAAACGGTTGAGATCCTTGTGAATTCCATGCCTTCCAGAACAAAGACAGTTAGCGAAGCTAAAGGGGGAACTGCGCAATAATAGAAGTATCCATTACGAGAGCGAAACATTCAAACTTTTTATCTAAATTAATCCTATTTTTTTCGTTGAAGTTTTATTTTTATTTTATTTTTAAACAAATAGATGAGTTTAGGGGGGGCCTGGGGCGTAGGACACAAGGTAAAGTTCGTGACAGTCGCAGGTGCGTCCATGGTCGATCCTTGCGCTTCTACGTTTCAAGTCGACACACAGCCTCCTCGTGGCGTCCCCTGGATAACGATCTGACAACCGTCAGTGAGTTAACTAATGTGTGCGGCGGGCTTCTCCATGGCCTTGAATGAATGGTTGTGCGTCGGGCTTGGAACCCACCACGTTAAAATACCCTCCAATGAAACCTCCAAACAAGCCTCGGATAATGAACCCCTCTAATATTGACGACTCCCGCAAACGCCCAAAGGACAACGATTTACGGATATGCACCTGGAATGTCCGAACCCTCTACAGGGAAGGTGCCTCTATCCAGCTGGTGGATGTCCTCCAAAAATATAGAGCTGACATCACCGCTGTACAGGAAATGCGATGGACGGGACAGGGTTGCTCCAAAAGAGCATCCTGTGATATCTACTACAGCTGTCATGCGTCGAGACACGAATTTGGTGTTGGATTTGTGGTTGGGAAGAGACTGCGTCATCTAGTCTCGAGGTTCACAGCGGTGAACGAGCGCCTAGCCACTATCCGCATCAAGGCAAAATTCTTCAACATCAGCCTAATTTGTGTCCATGCCCCGACGGATGAGAAGGATGAAACGACCAAAGATGACTTCTACGAGCTCCTCGACAAAGCTTATGAGCATTGCCCCCGCCACGATGTTAAAATCGTGTTAGGCGACTTTAATGCCAAGGTGGGCAAGGAGAGTCTCTTTGGTTTGTTGTTTTTTACAGATTCGGACAGCTTTTCCCGTATGCCTGCCATTAGCGCCTTTACTGTCATTTCTGAGACACTCTTGGCGGCAGCATTCCACTTATTTCTAAAATCTTCCATGAATTTAGCTTCTTTGTTTGTTGTCTTTAATGTTCTTCTCACTAGAGCCCAATATCTCGCGATAGGCCGAAGTTCTGGGCAATTTGGTGGGTTGGTGATTTTTGGTACCAATTTGATGTTTTGGTCTTCGAACCATTTAAGGGTTACTTTACTGTAGTGGCAGGAGGCTAGATCAGGCCAAATGAAAGTAGAGACATTGTGCTTTCTAATGAAGGGCAGCAATCTCTTCTGTATCCTCCACTCCTTCAAATAAATTTCGGCGTTAACAGTGCCACTTGTTACGAAACTTTTACTCCTTAGCCCACAACTATAAATCGCTTGCCATACCAGAAACTTCTTCGGGAACTTGGACTTTCGTTTCGTCCTAAATCTTTCCTCAACTCCTCCTCACATCAATCGAATTTTGGAAAAAATCTGTTTTCAACTTTTTAGCTCGACTCTGGGCTACCAAGTTCTTAGTAGCGTTCTAGTCAGGTACTGACTGCACTTTGTATGTTTTAAGGCACGCATCTTTTTTAATTTTACGAACTAAAAACTCACTGCAACTCGCTTTTTCCGCCAATTTTCAATTAGACAACGCTGGATTCTTCTCTAAGAGAGCAACAACTTTCTTCGCCTTTTGTGGAGGTGGAAACACGAAACCACATTTACTTCCAGAGCCATATTTTCTAGCAACTGTTAAGTCTGTATTAAATTTTTTAAGAATCATCGAGACAGTGTTTTGTGCAACTATCGCATTATTTGCAATGGTTTTTTGGCTCCACTGTGGATTTTCTCGAAATAATTCAACAACTAAATCGCGTCTTTCCACTTCCGATGCCATGACTCAACTGAAAGTTCACAAGTCAAAAAACATGTGATTGTATTTCATCAGAATTTCTCCAACACAAAGCCTTCTGTTTTAATTTTTTCATTCAGATGAAGAGTTTCCAAGCAGTGGTCTTTCAAAGTTATCCGATTTTTTCGATCTCACTCCTTATATATCTCGATAAGATTTTCGAATGCGCAAAGAATTCAAATTCAACACTTTAGTAATGTACATTCTAAATAAATCTTTAATAAGAAAAGTAAGTAACTAAGTATTATAAAATGATAGCCTTATCTTGAAAGTTGAAGTTTATGAAATATTTTTCAATATTTTATATTTTTTTAAATGTCAAAAGATAAAATTTTATAAACGATTAAAAATATTTCTCAACTTAAGTAACTATCTTATCTTTTTTTTTTTTTTTGAGAAATGCATAAATAAGTAAATAGAATGCGAGTGCACAGCAAAACTGTAATTCATTTAGTCATTCACAATTTAGAAACTAAGTAAGTAGCAGTCACTTTAAAAAAATTTTTGTTATCTATCAATATTCATTTGGATACCCCCCTATAAATGCAGCGCATTGTGTTGATTGGAAGGAAGATTGTTAGGTGGGAGAAAGAAGGAGGAAGAAGTAGTAATGAACGTTTGCTTTATATTTGCAAGGGTCATAATAATCGAGAAAAATTTTTGCAGGGAGCTTATTCCAAATGCTCCAATTTAGGACGTGTATAGGTGGTAGGTAGATCACGCGGAGATCAGTCGGAGTGAAATATTTTTTACACCGCCTAAGAAAGCCGAGACACTTGGCTGTTCCTATCGACTCGTCAAAAATGGATTTATTACAACGAACATTACATTGGCTGGACATGCCCAAAACATCAAGAGTCGCTGTCTCCGCAATAGATACCCCACCCATATCTACGGGGTTAACGGGGGGCGAGGAAACTCGTTGGTGAGATAACAGACAACATTAGATCTTAGGCGCGGCACATATTGTTAATATAAATGATTGTCAATGTACTCCCTTCTGTGTCCTGTGTGATTGCATTCCCTCTCTCATTCTCCCTACTTCTTCCTCTCACCTATCAATCTTTCTTCCATTCAACACAATGCTCTGCATTCATAGGGGAACACCCTGTGTGTTGAATGTTTCCATAAAACATTAAAAAAAAACACGTGGGAAAAAGATAATATTCCCGAAAAAACGTTACAAACTGCACTGGTAAGGTTCTTGATTGAGCTAAGTTTCGGGCTATTTGGGTTCGTGTTTTTACTCCAACCAATCATTTAAAAATATGTATATTATAACAAGCACAACATGAATGGATGCAAAAAAGCTCAGCCTAGGCTCTCCATGGGCTGTTGTGCCATTAAAATAAAGAAGAAATGTTCAGTCTATATTTAGTTTCAAAATTCGTCAGCTTCTAAAGTCATCATCTAAATATTTAGATTCTTAGAGCATTTTTCAGACTGTCGTGGACAAAGCCAATCTTTAAGAATCATTTCAACTTAAATTCTCAGAAATAAGGTAGTCAGAACAAGTTATAAGTGAAGCCGACATTATAAAAAAAAATTGTAGGTATCTTACATATATTAAAAGCAAGACAATTTTTTGGGAAAGCTGAGCTCCTCCGTGAGTTGCTCTGGCTACGGTCGTGAGTTCGATGTGTACTGAATGCTGAAGGAATTAATTTAGCTATTGGTAATAATCTTATCTTTATCATATACATAACTCTAAGATTTTATAAACCTTCAAGGCTGAAGAAAACTCATAAATTATTGTGTGTAAAAATTTCAATTATTAGCATTTTGCTAGCAAATATTCAATTTTATTAAATTAAAAAAGAAAAATAATAAAGTTTACCCAAATTTATTTCGTTTTCAGTTCTTTATTTCAATTAAGTAATCCAAAAATGTTTTTGCGCTTCAAAATCCTCGTTAGTCGTAATCGAATGACAAAAATAGAAAGCTTGCAAAACAATCGCAAATTCACTGACACCAAACACAATATTCAATATTCTTTTAATTATTACGTATAAATTGGCACTATATAAATTGTGATAAAAATATTCCTCCTTTTAAAATACGCCCACCAATTGGTTCATTTGTAATTAAATAGTTAAGTAATAAATATGTTTATTATTTTTATTTATCTTGAGGATAAATTTTACAAACACGGAGGAATAAAAATCTTTGGATGCTCACGCAACTTAACAATGATTAGTTGTTTATTTAAAAAATTACTTTGTTTTTCTTTAAGTTTCTAAAATAATAGTAGTACAAAGCAAAGTATCTTTAAGAAACTACAGAACAAAAGTAATTCACCGATAATACGAAGAACACGCGTCACACATATTCACACTGTAACAAGCCGAAGGAGACTAACACTGAACCGGACGAACGAGCAAAGCAGCGTACCAAAAACAAAGTGAGCAGCATTTGCAGCTGTAAATTCGCTACGCTCTCAAACGCCGACGACGAAAATGTGTGAGAGAGAGCAATTATGCAAATGCTGCCTGCATATTGTACGAAGAATATGTTGGTACATTATGTACATATTTATTGCTAAGCTTTTATGTTCAATTGTATCGTTTTCGTGGAAGTAAAGTGATTGTTTAAGAGCTAGGTTTTTGAAAATTCAACAAAATACAGAAATTGTACAAAAGTGAAATTTTTATTTCGATCGATAAATCCATTCCTACCATTTACTTTCTAAAGATAATTTTACTTAAATGTTGCCCGCGGCTACGCTTCAAGTGGTCCATTCTGAAGGTCCAATTTTGACACACTTTTTCATACATTTCGGCCGGAATCTCACCAATACCGCGTTTAATGTCGACTTCCAAAGCAGCAATCGTGTTTAGCTTGCCCCTATAGACAAGCGACTCAACATAGCCCCACACAAAAGTCGAATGGGGTCAAATCACACGATCTGGGTGGCCAATTGACTGCACAAAAACGTGAGGTTAACTGCTCACCAAATTCGCCTCTCAATTGATGAATGGTTTCGCGTGCAGTGTGGCATATGGCATGTGTCAGTGTCCTGTTGGAACCACATGTCGGCCGAGTCCAAATCTAACATTTTCGGCCAAAAAAAGTGTTATAATCGAACGGTACCCTTCTCCATTGACCATAACATTGAGGCCTGCATCGTCTTTGAAGAAGTACAGCCCAATGATGCCGCCTGCCCATAAACCGCACCAAACAATGCATTTTTTGGGATGCAATGGTAGCTGCTGAATTGCCTCTGTCTGGTCTTTACTCCAAATACAGAAATTCTGCTTATTCAGGTATCAATTGAGCCAAAAATGAGCGTCGTCGCTGAAGACAATTTTACGATAAAAATTATTAATAAATTTGATAATAAATTTCAATAATTTGCAAACGTTGTTCAGGCGTAAGTCTATTCATGATGAGATAGCAAACCAAACTAAGCATAAATCAAGTAACAGCTGTCAAAAAGACCAACTCCGAAAAAAGTATTGCCAGATTGAAAACCACACTTCTAGAAAAAAAATACCCTTTATATTAAAGTACATGTATACATACAAACCATGGTTGCAATTTCATATTTGGTTTTAGTACCTAAATTGTGAAAAATTGTAATAGATTCAAATTTAATTTTTTGGCCGACATGTGGTTCCAACAGGACGGTGCCACACGCTACACTGCACGCGAAACCATGCATCAATTGAGAGGCGAATTTAGTGAGCAGTTAATCTCACGATTTGGTGTAGACAATTGGCCACCAAGATCGTGTGATTTGACCCCATTAGACTATTTCTTGAGGAGCTATGTTAAGTCTCTTGTCTAAAGGGACCAGCCAAACACGATTACTACTTTGGAAGCCAACATTGAATGCGTCATTTGTGAGATTCCGGCCAAAATGTGTGAAAAAGCGTGCCAAAATTGGACCTTCAGAATGGACCACTTGAAGCGTAGCCGCGGGCAACAATTAAGTGAAATTATCTTTAACAAGTAAATGGCAGGAATTGATTTATCGATCCAAATAAAAATTTTATTCACTTTTGTAAAATTTCTGCGCCTTTTTTTTCATTTTCAAAAACTAAACTCTTTTAAAAATCACCCTTTAAAAGTATTTGTTGTTTTTTTTATATTTCTTTCGTTTATTTTTATTATTATTGTTTTTTTTGTAATGGCAACGGAAAAGCAGAGAGCCGAGCTGGCACGAACTTCATGTATACATATGCAAGTGTTGGATGTATGTGATGGCAATGGCGGCGAAAACAACGAAAATAAAAATTTGTGAGGTATCTCCACACACATGCTCACACACATACATGCACAAATGTATGTAGAATTGAAGTTGTGGAGAGCGGTGCTAAAAACTGCGTTATATGGGAGAGCAGTTACAGTCCATTTTGACTGAGAGAAAAAGCAACAAGATAAACAGAGAGGAACGAAGAGAAAACGAGCGAAATATTTTTCTTTTGAGATAAAGATTAAAAAGTTTTAATAAAATTAATATTAAGAATACGAAAAAATATTTATCAGTAAATTCTATTCCACATATGCATTAGTTTGCTACAGCTTAATTCCGTAGTACTTTTTTTACGCACAGGCATGTGGCTTATCATAAGCAGTGCTTATCAGTAGAGTGCATAGTAAAAGAGAGACAGAAAAAAAGAGAAACAACGAGTAAAGAACAAAGAACACACACAGCAAATGCAATAATTCACTGTGAACAAATCAATGAATCAAAAGAACAGTGAAGCAAATACTATAAAATTTAGAGAATTTCTAAAATTTCTAAAACACTTCCTCAAAAATTCACTACAATTTCTGTATTAATTTATATGAATTCCTATTAATGAAGCGCAATGATTTGGGGGGAAGAATACAATTCTTACTTATGCGTGAAGTGAAGTGCATTCGAAGCATAATAATAAGGGCGTTTAACCCAAAAACAAGCACATAAAACAAAATAGGCACTTGAAAATCCACAGAAAAGCCACGCTTAAATAAGTAAGAGGAAAAAATTAAAATCGAAAATAAAAAGAAAAACTCGCACAAGTTATTGTTGTCATGTCTTTGAAGACCACAACAAATCTGTTGACTTACACTTAAGGATACAAATAAATGCTTGTGAAAAAGGAAGTAGATAAAGTGAACATGTGCGCATGAGTGCGTGCACGTATTTGTTAATTTTTGGGGAACATTTTACGAGTTCTTGGAATTTCTGCAATATCCAAAAACATGGGGAGCTGGTAATTTCAAGAAGTTATGTATTGATTATTAATGCGGAATATTTTGAATTTAAATTATAAATACCATCTTGATTATGCTAGGGTCGCTTCCCTACTCATTATTAAATTAATGATGCTCTTTGAAATTGATATAAATTTATTAACAATAGTTTGAAGGATTTTTGATACACAAACCAGGTAAAGCGTGTAATGTGATTTCCAAAAAGAAAAATTTTAGGGTGAATATAAATTTCTAGTTGAGAATTGCTTTATCTCTTCCCATTAATATCTCAATATTGCGAGTATGTTACATAAATCAGTTGAGAAGCACATTTTAACTATAAATATTTCAAATCTAAGAAATTAACTAAATTTTTTTTGCTTTTGTAAAATTACGTTAGTTATGGCGAGTTGATTAACCACATGCCAGCCAGAGCAAACAAAGATTTTTTTTTTTTTATATATTGAAAGTAACCTCTAACTATGCATGACTCTTTAAAATCACGTCTCAGCTTAATTGATTATACATTTTAGCACAAAAACATACAAACATTCATACATATGTATGTAAACACGTCACTTGATTGCAACCAACAAGCAAGCAAGCATAAATCCAAGGCTATTTTACTTGAAAGATATTCATTTAAATTAGTAACAATTGAAGCACAAAAGGGTTAAGGCAATTATTTGCATGTATTGGTGTACTTACGAGTACTTTACAAGTGCTGCCTTTTTCTAACAGAAATATCTTCACATTATGATGAATTAAAATTCTTTATCCATTTGTTTTGTTGTTTTTTTTTTTGTTTTGCTGAAATATTCTCCCGCATAAGAAAACTCGTTGGCGTAAAAGCTTTTATAATAACTAAGACAAACTTGAGTATTACACAGTACAAAGAATGGAATTTCTGATAGGTCATTCATAAAATTTAATCACCAGACACATACGAAGAGAGACAGTGAAGTAATAAGATGACAAAAAAAAAATAATAATAATAATAAAATATAAGAAATTCCAGTATGCACAGTATAAGCATACTCAATTCAGCAGTACATACACAGTTGAATGATTTTTAATGTGATTATAAAGCATACTTTTAGGTGCAATAAAAATATTGAAATAAATATAAACACTTATGGTACTTCACAAATTTGTTTGCTAAAATAAAATCAATTATTGGGCTAAGTACTTAGTAGGGACATAAATACTGTTACACACATTTGATGTTATAAAATTAAAAACAATTAGTTTTTTTGGGCCAATTTTTTTGAAATATATTTATTGATATATATTGTATACAAAAAGCAATTACGAATAGGAAATGCCCGCCATTGGCCTTCACGCACGCCTTAAGTCGCTCGGGCCAATCATCAATAGCTGCATGCACCTCGTGCTGACAGCACGAATCATAGCAGTCTTCAGAGAATCAATGTTGGGGTATCTTTTGTGGCAAACCATGTCCTCTAAAA